>JAYMTF010002813.1:0-16992 GCA_036897485.1 Pelargonium nanum | reverse complement strand
TATTAAATCTAATAAAGATAGAAAATATACATTAAAATAAGAAAAATCGGGATAAATATAAGATAAACTAAGGGATAAAACACCATAATAATATATCAAATATGTACGTGTCAATATAGATGTATGTAATCGGATCAATCTATATATATGCGACAATTCATTTATACATTAGTTTTTACATCTAAATACGTGTTACTTGGTCAATAATCAAAGCAACTAATAGATGTGATAGTTCATTTGTGGCAGTTTATTTATATACATTAGTTTTTACGTTCAAACAAATGTCAATAAATGTTTGTAATCCAAGTAATACTTATCTATTACAACAATCAAATATGGGTAAGACCCGTGTAATATATTACCTATCTTTTTACCTAGTCAACTAAGTCAAGTCAAGTCAAGTCAAATCATATAGTCACTACTTAGCAATCAACATGTGACATGTGACACGCATAAAACACACATGCATTAATCATCTCCCTTGAGCATACCAAATATTTATTCGGTGTTTCTAGTAAATGAGTGTAGTGTCATATGTTTACTTAAGTCATCCACATTGAAGATCGTAAGAACTTATATAAGATTTTATATTTTTCAAAAAAAACATTCAATGGATGAGGACTTCTATTTGGCCAATGCCTACAAAAAGGTCCAACCTAAGTTATTATTTTGATTTTGAGACTCAAATTGTACCCGGTAATTGTTGAAAAAAATTAAAAGAAATGTTTACTAATGTGTCAAATTAAAGAAACATGATATGTCCTTTCGGGATTCAAATTAAGTCCCATGAAAGCGAAACTGCGAATAATCTTACACATGTGTGTGTCAGTGGATCATCTTCCAGCTTACATCCAAATCCAAATGCATTAAACGACAAAACCAAGAAGCACTTTGCTTATGATGCACTAATCATCTTGCTAATGTAAAAAGCACAGTTTAATTAACAATATGCTGTCTTAACAAATGGGTTTGGCATTGGGCATACCAACTTATGTATTGTACTTCACAAAGAGATAATGTTAATTACACTCAAAATTAAAAATATAACCATCTTAATGGAAGAGCCACTCACTAATCACAACAAAAAATCCACTTTTCTCTTCTTTATTTGTGATCAATTATACATCTAACTAATTTCATTGATTTTGTTCTTTGTATTAGTTACAGCGTGCAATTACAAAATAGTAGTCGTAACATATTAAGAAGTTGCGTAAAATGACTTATATATTTAACCCCACATTTTAACGGAATTAGCATTAAAGATTACGGGGAAAAGCGATGACCAATCATGAACAAGTAGATACTGACATGAACAAGGGAGTGGTGGAGGAGGAAAGGGTGGGATCTTTGAAACATTTCTTGGAATTATTGCAAGGATCATATGCATGTAACCATATGTGCATGCTATCAAGTGATGAACAACAAGCTATCCAATGAAGAGGAGCAAGAGCAACTCTTTCTCTTTATGCATTATTGCTTGCTGGCCCCTTATTCCTCATGAATAGGTCCAAAGAGCGTTAAAGAAAGCTATGTTCATGCATTATGTTTCAGATCATTTGTATGGATTCCAAATGGACAACACAAGCCACATCAAAAAAATTGTTTGATTGTGCGAACAATATGAAACAGTGAAAAAACATGCATTTTTCATAATACATAAAATGTGAGATATCATCTGGGTAATCAAAATTAATGCATGGCATGTCATGGCACACAAGCAGAAGCAGCCAAAAGCAGATGTGAGAGATGAAGAAAATTTAAACTTGACAAATTTCATTCTTTTTCATATTCCCTGCTACAGGTGCCTTCCAATTACCCAAAATTATAAATTCTATCAAGCTACAGGACAAAATTGCAGAGCCTTGAAAAAAAAAACTCAGGAATTACATCCCCAAAAGAAAAGGCAGCTCTGACTTGTTTAGGGACTATCTATTCCAGTTCCAGCTCCTCCACTCACCTCAGACCCAAGTCCAAGTGCATAACTTACATAACATACTCTATAAATCATAATTAATATAAATAAAACCATGGCAGGCAATGATGGATGATCATGAAGATGAAGATGAAGATGAAGATGATGATGAGTTTGTTGGGAGGTTGATGAGGTGATGTCATGAAGAGAAGATGTTACTCTAAGAACCCAGTTTTGGTGAGAACAGCATTTCTCACTTTGCTAAGGTCTCTTCCTTTGAGTGTCCTCCCAATACCTTCACACATGGAGAATGAAGAAATCTGAGTTCCAGCAAGCTTTCTGGCAACCCATTCATGTGGAGGCACCATGTCATCATCATCACCACCATAATCTTGATCATGGTCTTCAACACCACCATGATGATGATAATGATGATCATAGCCATTGCCATCTTGATCAACCCAATTGGAGCCACTCTTGGACCCATTTTTCCCATAAATCTTGGACCAATCAGGAATGCTCACAGGAGCTGAAGATTGCTGCTGGCTACTTGTTGATGAATCAGCAGTGCTGGCTCTTGGGATCATTTTTGAAGCAGATTGGTGGTGCCATGCAGAATCCTTAGCCTTGTTCTTCTTCTTGTTCTTGTTCTTCTTCATAGTCTTGGGACTTGAAGAATCTGCAGCTACAAGAGACCACACGTCTTCTTCTTCAAACTCCTGATCATCATCACCTCTCATGGATCTTCCACCACTGCCATATTGCCAATCTCCCATGGTTTTCTTTGCTCCAAGACCTTGAAAACTTCAGAGCAAGAAAAACTCAGAGAGAGAAGTAGAAAAAAAAGGATGTGCAGCAACAGGAATCACATCATTGAATATAAATAGAAGAAAAAGAAAAGATTTTTTTTTTTAAATGTGTTGTATTGTATAGTATAGCTAATGAGAAGAAACAGAGTTTATTTTCTTGGGAATTAAAAAGAGAGAGGGTGTAAGAGAATAAAATCAGGAATCTACCTTGCCTTTGTTTCAATAGCCTCCAAAAGGAGCAGTACTTTTCAAAGATTTCTCAAAGTGGCCAATTTGCATTAACCAAACAGGACAAAGGAAGAGAAGAAGCTGTGAAACTGAAAGTCTGAAACCAAGCCTTATGTATCTTGATGGCCTCCAAAGCCAAACAAATCACAGATTTCAAAGCCCTAATTAAAACAGATACCCATCACCATTTGCCCATTACTGCAACTCCAAAGAGAGGACAAGAAAAAGGCAGAGGTGTGTACTGAGTTGTGTATTTTATGGGCTCAAATCAGACCTGGAATGGGAAATAAAGCCAGAAGAAATAATGGGTTTTGCCCAGAATCTCAGTTTGTACTGTTTACTATTTTCTATCAAGAGCCTGTGAGGTGGGTTTCATTGCAAAATTCCAACTGCCCACAGAAATTTGTAGCTACAAGCAGAGGCAGAGGATGGAAGAAGCAAGGAGGGTATTGAAATGAAGAGACATTATTGAGCAAAATCAGAAACCAGTAACCATTACCAAAGTCTCATCAGCAGACCATTTTTGCTAACTTTAGTATTAAAAAAGGCAGTGCTGATGTGGAGATTTCTAGATATGCCTAAGCTAAGTAGTAGTAATTTGTTTTTTTCTTTTCCTTTTTTTGGTTTTATTTTTATAGCTCTGTGAAAAGGTAGGTTTTTTATTGGCCCAAACCTCACTGATTTCCTCAACCTTATCCCCAACTCTCAAGTCTCACCAACAACTCACAGCTCAGCTCATTTTTGCATATTAGCAGAGAAGCTCAGTGTTCTGCAATGGCAGTGGCAGCTGTTATGGTGAGAGGTCTTCTCAAGCTCTATATCAGTAATTAAAAGGGACTGTTTTGATAATGACCCAATATCACAGCAGCTAGCTGGTTTCATGGTGTGTGTGTGAGTCAACTCTCTTGCTTCATGCAAAAAAGAAAGGGAAAAGAGCCATGATCACTTTCAAACCAAATTTACCTTCTGAGTTCTAAAATCATAACCATATTGCTTAGCTTCAAGCCAAAAACCAGTACCAATTTTGTTTGTTTTCAATGCATGTGTTTGGAGATCAATGTTACTGAATTGTTATTATGGTTTTTCATTTTCTTGAGATAACAAGAAACTAGCTATAGCAGAGAGCAAAGCTGTCAATGAGTTAAGCTTTGTGACTTGTCATCATTTTGGAGACAAAAGCATTGCAGGTCATGATGGTGATAAATTAATGTGTTTGATTAATTAAACCATCCTATGGAGCCAAAAGAGATTGTTTTTAGTAAAGAAACTAGCCAGATCATTACACACATTTATTACTATTTCTCATTTTAGAACTCAAAACTGAGTCCTCTCCAGTGATTATTTTTCCCATTTCCACATTTCACTTCCTGCCAACAATAGTGTAAGAACACAAAAAATAGCAAAAACTTCTCATTGAATCAAAAGGAACCAAGCATGCTTGCTGTCAACTACCACTCTTTAAAAATGTAACAAGTCCTGTTTAGCTTCAACAAGTTGAGGTTTAGATTAGTAATGACAAATTTTGGGCTACCAATACATGTATATACACACACTGATACACAATCTCAGTGCTTATCATAGATCCAGAAGCAATTAATAGTGGGATATTGTACATCAGTACATGAGTTTATAGGGATTCTGACTTCTATCTTAGCTATATTTAACATTGTAATGTTTATTATTTTAACACAATTGTACTTCAATATAAACTATTGTTAAAAGTTGCAAACAATCCCATTTTTATCAGTCATTTTTTGGATTAAAAGTATGATATTGATACCTATATCAGCAACACTCAAGCTCTCAGTAGAGCATTAATTGGTTTGGCTGTGTTGTTGGCTCCATACCAAACCAGCCACACATGAATTATGTATATAAGTCGAAAAGGGTACTGCTGGTCCCTGGTGAACCTCAACTTTGGATTTTAACCAGAAACTTAATAATTGCATATATAAATTTTTGCATTCAGTAATATAAATAGTGCATTGTACATAGTACTGTGAATTATAAGATCATTAAAATGATTTGAGTGCTCTCAGGAGGGACCCCCTACAGTTTTGGACTTTCCACACATTTTACACAGTTCCCTCTTTCAAAATTGATTAACCATTACAAAACTGAATGCTACATGGTGATGTGAACAACTTTAAACATAATATCATGATTTTTGAGTTGAACTGCTGAGAATAGTTTGGTTTATAATGAACTATATTAAAACTCATTACAAAGTGAGCCAAGAGCTGATGGGATTGGGAATTTCAAGTCAGATATGTGTGCAGATGATGCTATTTTGGTTTGTATATAGTATGTAGAAGTGGAAGTTGAATTCAATGGACCAAAATCAAGCCATCAAAAGCCTGTTAATCATTGTATGAAAGAAGCCATTTTCTGCCATCCAAAAAGGATCTTAGCTTAGCTAATATTATATGATTTGATATGATTGTTACAAGCAGCAGCTGGTAATGGTATGATAAGATAAGCACACTTTCTCTATTTTAATTTTACCATCCTAATTTGACAAAAATATATTACTATATAGAATGTGGGTGGGAGGCAAAGCTTGTCACTTCAACACTCTCCACTGATTTTGCTTCCCTAATCTACCATCTTTTTTGTTTGTCCATTGTTAGAGTAGCAATTTTGATGGTTAAAACAAGGCTAGATCAGAAGAAGGGAACATTATGGGATCTTTGACCTACAAATAAATACCCTAAACAAGGTCAAGATCACATACAAATTGAGGTCAAGATCAAACCATCTTTATTTATCTCTTCCATAACAAAAGAAACAATGGAGATAATGAGTACAAACATTTGCTGAGCCGGTTTATGTCATTATCACATACAAAGCAAATATAAATTTTCTATACAGAAGAAAAGAAACAGTGGAAGCAGCAACTCTTGCTCTAACCTCAATATCATTACAGGTATCACCTATAGCCGTATTGATTGTGTTCATGAGCTTAGAGATCGATACAGTATGCGTACAAAAATTTCAAAATGAAATTCTAAGGATGTATAGGACATATGTAACAGAGTTTAAGTATTCTTCTGTCAGAAGAAATTCTTGAACTTGACATTTCCTATTTTGTGAACCATAGGTGGGATTTATTTGCTCCAGAGCTCCCTATAACTCATGCCCACTTTGGTAGCTCATATAGAAGAATAACACCCGGAACTTGGAACAACAGAATCATGACAAACTACAGTATATCACATTCCAAAAGTTCTGCCCTTTACTTGATCTGCAAACAAACCAATCGGCCAACACGTTAATTGACACAATAGATTTATTTTATACTCAGACTCAAAAGCTTGAAAGAATTACTTCTTAATCTCCATGTTTCCATTATCTATTATTCTTCGTGTCTACAAGTGATCAACAAATTACTATATACTATCTGTGCTGCTGAACTTTTGTTTTCTGCTAAACAAAATCGTGGCGACTATTTCAAGCTCTACAATAGACTTGACTTGTGTTGTTCTGACCAGGTGAAGTTTTTGCAGCTAATAAGGATTTTGAATGGAAATAATAATAGTAATAAACAAATAATAAAAATATAGGACGAACTACTAAAACCTGTACATGTTGGATGGGACTGAGTTGCATCTCTCTCAGTCCCTCCTATGTCTAATCTGATTCTTGTTTTCATTTGCAAGCTGCATGGTAAAGCTCCATATAGTCGAGAGCAGGCCGGTTCCAAGACCAGTCTTGCTCCATCACTGTCTTGCATAATGAATTAAACCATTCCCGATTATCATACCAAGCTGTAATTGCTCTGAAAATCCAATTGAAACAAATACTCATGAACAAATACAATGAGAGAAAACATAGAGTAATATATTTCAAGACAGCATAAAAATGAAGGAAATACTCTCTACCCCAAAATAGGTTTCCACTTTCCCATTTTTTGTAGTATTAAGAATAAGCTAGGATTTGACATTCCTCCTTATACCCCCACGTGATCGTGTTATATGAAGCTCAAGAGGTTCTAACTTATCTATACCGGATATTGCTGGTAATTTTAACTAACTAACCAGAAAGGATAGTGCACGCTCATTTTAGAACATAATTATTATAGAAAGTGAACACTCATTTCGGGAAGGAGGGAGTATGTATTATGGTGCTTTGCATCTTCCAACCACAAAATGTTGGTATTCTGTAGACAGGATCTGGGTTGCTGCAAGCTGAAGGTTTTAGGGAATAGAGATTCAACCAGATTGAGAATTAGAACTTACGACTATAAGTGAACATGAAATTAGGCATGTGACAAGCACCACTGTTTAAGTCCATAGAAAAGAAAGAGTAAACTTGGAAAGCCACCATTGGCTTGTTATGTTGCACTTTTGGTATATTATCAAAGGCGCAATTATTAATCAATAAATACATACATCTACTTACCTATTAAGAGCATAATCAACCCCAGCAGCATCAGCTCCATCGAAGCTGAATCCATTTGGTTCATATCCATGTGCTTCTGCTCTCTCTTTATCATGATCAACATCAAATACAGTGTCATACAGTCCTGTTGGGGAAAATGACAGAATCAGACAATTGGGTACATCTTTTTAATATGTTGATATCAACCTAAACCCTGAAAACATCCATAACCTGAACTGTATTGTTTTTGCTAGTTTTCTAGTTTTAATTAGCACAATGAGAGTTTTAGTTTAGAAATAACAAAAACAGCCAAGGATCAGAACATGCAGATTATGCAAAAGCCTATCTCATAGGTCGTATTAAGAAAAGTAGGTCTCATGCTCAGCAGAAATAGGTGCCCTGCTGAAAAGGAGTACTTAAGGAAAGAAAAGAACAAGTCCACATGTTCAGACATTTTCCTTTTTCATTCAGGTTGAAGCCCTTCAAGGAAAACACACAGATACTACTTCATTTTCAAATCCAGAAGAGGTCATTCCCTGATTTACTCATGAACTAGCAATGACATGGCATACTTAACTCAGCCATTCGACAATGAAATTATAGAAACAGGGCCTGATCCATTATGAAATGCCAATTTGGCATATCATGCAGCCCTTCTACTGAAAATACCACAGGTTTTATCTTTTCCTTTTGCATCCATCACAACATATAAGGGACTTGGAGTACAAAAACCATATCTCGATAGCAAGTTCTGGAAATCTTTTTTTTCTTTCCTGCCATTTGAGTTAAATCTCCAAATGAAGTCATTTCTCCCCTTCTGAAATAGTAAGTCGCCATTCGTACCCAATGGAAAGTAAAATCTATACAAGCCTTTTCAAGAGTAAGAAGTGAAACACTAATAAGTTTCCAAGACATCCCTTTTATTTCCCCAAACAACTAAGGGAAGCCGTCCATCATCTTAACAAAAATAAAACACATGCATTTGCATCGGAAAACGTATATTAATGCCTCATAAATTGAACACATCACAAAGGACATATTGAAGTCACAATATATAATTATATATATTATATGTTTAAGCCTCAACAAAAATTTGAGATTTATGATCCACATTTAAGATCCCAGGATGACCGTAAGGCACTCAAAGGAAATGTTATTAAGAAATAAACAGAAAGAATGTTTGACTACAACTGATTCCTTTGTAGAAAATTATTAATGAATAATGCGAAGGACACGAATTCTCTATCCTTATAAACACAGGACTATGGTTCGATATAAAGAGGTGGGTATTTCTTTTGTTATATCCAGTGTTGATTCTGGACACAAGCATTTCTACATGAATAAAACTTAATTATGTTCCAAATTAGTCACTGTACAATCCAGTTTATTCCATTTTAGTCCCTAAACTTTGTTTTATTCCCATATAGTCCGTAAATCTTTCATTTGTTCCAATATAGTCCAAACTCCAAAGCAAGATGATATTGTCCCGTTTAGTCCTTTTCTTTAAATGACCAAACAGAATTTGTTAGTTTGTGCTCACATGACAATTGTGTTTTGGTCGTGTGAGAATCAAGTGACAATAACACCCTCATTCTTGTCCGTGTCATTGACAAGTAAAAAATAATATTAAAAATAATATTTTTGAAAGAAAAATATATTTTGCCGCCTCAGTAGAATCTAACTGATTTTGTTAGTCCACGTAACAGAAAAGACTAAACTGGAACAATATCGCATGGATTAAATAGGAACAAATGAAAGATTTATGGACTATATAGTAACACAATAAAGTTTTCCTAAAACGAAACAAATTGAATAGTACAAGAACTATTTTAAAACATTTTCCACAAAACATAAAAACACAGATCTATAGCTCTTAGAACAACATGGAATGTATTAGACACAGAATTAACACAAGGAATAAGAGAGTTCTCAACTGATAAAGTTTATTGGCAATAACAATTCACAGTCAATTCTCTTTCTATCACTGATAGCAGACTTAAGACAAGTACTCACCTCCAGTTTTACGAACAACGGGTATTGAACCATATCTCATTGCTGTAAGTTGTGTTAGTCCGCATGGCTCAAAAATGGAAGGGACGAGAATGAAATCAGCACCAGCATATATCTAGAGCAGAATCCAAATTAGCAACTATCAGTCATGTAAAACATTAATATGCATAAAAAGGAGTTGAAGATTTCATGTTTATAGGAAACATACTAAGTGAGAAAGAGGTTCATCGTAAGTCAAACAGAGGCGAGCACGGTCATTGTGAGAAGAATGCAGCTGACTTGCTAAATTAACAAAATCATTTTGTATACGAGGATCTGGGGCTGAACCCAGCAATACAACCTGTCATTGCATCTTCATCAGTGATAATAAACTATATTTCCTAGTACGTAAAGATTAGAACTATAACAAGAGTTAACATCGTCTGAGAGGCATCTGTGTACAGATACGCACACTCTACACTTAGTTGGATAACAATTGAAATCTGAAACATGTAGGTTCAATCCCATCCATAAATCTGAGAGGATAGTCTGGTCTAATGACAGATCAGGCATTTATGCAGTTCTGTTGTCAGTATCTGCCAGATGAAAACGAACAAGAAAAGTCCAGCAGAATCAAATAACCTGTCCACCACGATCTAATGTGCGCCAAATGGCATGCTTGATAAGATGGATTCCCTTCTGTTGAGTTAAGCGACTAATAATTCCAACTACAGGGAGATCAGACACTTTTAGACCAAGCTTCCGCTGCAAAGCTTCCTTGGAAGCTCTCTTGCCTTCAATAACATTGTCTGAAGTGTAAGATATCTGCCATAACATGCATGAGATACATGAGTCATAACTGCATTACAAAAGAAAGGGGAAGGGTCTGTGAAAACATTAGTGAGGCTAAAAGTACTGATCAACGACAGATAACAGAGAGCCTTTAAGTTCAGTCCCTGGCCTCTATAAGCAGTGGCACAACAAAATTAAAGGGCTGCATCAATTTTCCCCTTCTAGTGTAATCCTATTCTTGCATATACATTTAAGCTTACTAATGCTATGAAAAAAAGGACTTGAATATATGCCATTTGAAAATAAGTAAACAACCTAAAGGAATCTCATGTTCCCACATCGCAAGAAGAGAATACGACTTGAAACAATTCAAATGATTAACCGAACTAAAAAAAATTAAATACTAAAGTAGTGTTTGGATTAGTATTTTTGTTCAGTAATAGGAATCAAGAAAGGGAATAGGAATGAAATTCTCATTCTTTATGTTTGGATTAGAACATTTTGGTCATGAGACTTGCTTTCCAAAAAATTTAATCAAAAAGCTATCTTAGTGAAAACAATATAAAGCTGCGGGAGATTTGTAAGGCATTTGGATAAAGGTTCCCCAGATTCAGATAGCCCCTCTTTTTCTTGAACATTGAGTTTCTTTATAATCATTGCATTACAGTGTCATCTATACACTGTATTTTGCTTTCATGCAACTATGTTAAATAATTATCCTTATCCTGCCATGTGTGCAAACCTACTCCCTAGAACTGGCAATTCCATGTATCTCCTTCAGTCAAACGTGAACAAAACCAATTTTATCTTTTTGGTCAAGGAGCAACACATCACTGATAACAATAGAAGATGAAAATGCACAAATTACCAATTCCTTTTGTTGGTTTCCTAAGACAGTCAATAAATTCCTAGAGTTCATGCGAATCGCAACGAAAAAAAAAAGAATTATGCTAAAATGAACCCAATTCCACAGTAGTTGGAAGGAAGACGGTTGAGTTGCTATAGAAGTTGCCAAGGCTATGCAACTTGTGATGATGTTATTCGAAAAACTTATTCCATGCCCATAAATTTGGCAATGGAAAGGAGTATCCTATCATTTGTCATTCAATGCACAATATGTTTTACAGCTTAATTCAATGAGAAGACAGGAGAAATTTGCCAGGCAACTGATATCTAATGACTGCGATTTCAGCGACCATTCCTTGAAGACATTAATATGAAGGGAAAAAACAATAACTTGCTTACAGGAAGGAATTTGTCATTATATGGGTCCCATATATCCGGATCAATTCCATTCAATATGCCATGGAACTTGTAGAGATGAGGAGCAATTGCAGGATTTCCAGAAACCTCCTTTGCATAAGTGTGGGATACCTGAAGATGCAAAGATGGTATTAATGATATGAAACCAGACTACTGTTTCCTATTTACTACAGTATTTAGACGAGGAACAGCTAGACAATCTAATTGAATATCAAGAGGGAAAAAGAAGCATTCTGACTTCAACAATTTTTGTGCAGATTACCAACAACTTATTATATTGTTTCTTTAAGTCACTGAGAGTTCAAACCAAATCATCCACCAGGTGAAGGCTATAAGAGAACTCCATTTATACAAAATATTTGCCTCCATATCAATTTTTTACAACTAACTCATAATCAATTCATAGAATTCACTTTCTGGATCATGAAACAAGCCATTGTTGATTCTATCACAGATTATACTTCCTATTTAGTTGGAGGATATGCAGTCTACTTACAGCTGCAGGAATTATAAAAAGGGTGGCCCAATGCATAAGGCGCTATCACCATTGTGGGGTCTGGGGAGGGTCATTTATATTCACAGCCTTACCCCTGCTTTTGCAGAGAGACTGTTTAATGACTTAAACCTATGACCTCAAGGTCAAAGGCAGAAAGTTTACAATTGTGCCAAGCTGCAGGAATTAAACTGAAGATAGAAAAAATAAAATGCAGTATGGGAACTTACAGTTGTAGCCTTGTCTGTGTATGTCATGGCTTTCGCAATTAATTGTGCCCCAAATTCAAGGTTATGAATTGTAAAAACAACTCTAGCTTTGCTAAGACCATAATGCCTGTAATGATCCTTATACAACCACGAAACTGGAGCACTAGACCAATCATGGCAGTGAAGAATATCCTGAAAAGTTTAGGAAAATCAATTAATAGTGATATGCAATAACAGGAATATGCAGATTTCATTGTGTTCTTGCCTATATTCATGTGCACATGCCATAAGTGTGATAATACTAATTTAAGTCGCACTCAATCTTTATACAAACTAAATCTAGTATGAGAAAACCTACGAAACAATATATAAAGAAAAGGAACTGGAGTGATACTACATGTATAATGCAACTGGAATCAAACTACAAACCCCATGCACTTGTCCATGCCACAAGTTTGGTTAATTTGATAATATGAGGATGAAAATGAGGGACATCACCATAAATCATAATACGTGCATGATCGATACATAATTTGGGTAGAAAAATTTATGCAGGGAAATGAATTAAATGCATGAATGGAACTAAAATAAGTAATTAGAAACTTTATGAATCAAAATTTGGAACTTACAGGATGAAATCCACCTTGGAGTAGAAATTCAAGAGCAGCATGGCAAAAAAAACCAAACCTTGCCCCATCATTGTTGCAACCATATATGCAACCTCTTGAAAAGAAGCTGCACAAGATAATACATCAAGATATCTTGCTAGTGGGGTCTGTCGCATATCAGTAACAACTTACAGAGGATGTGCACATTAAACATGTTAAAATGGATACTATGAAGCAAGAAATGCCCTTGAATCACTATACCAAATTAAATATTCAGTTACAATATGCAAGACAGGATCTAACAAACAACCGAGATGAGATATAGACATAGTATGCAATTTAATGTATGGATAAGATAAGAACATACAGGACCAGATCTAGGTGATATCATTGAAATCGAAATTGCTTTCAAACACAAGTTCAACTCTTTGCAGAAGTTGAGACCATATACAGATCACCTTTTTAACAACCACAATCCACGAGAGAGCGACCAAAATAAAGGTCTTTTAGTTATTATTGATATAAAAACTAGAAGACCTCTAGAATAGGTGTACAAACGACCTTTTGAATTGTTACTTATCACTCATATAAAATTACCTTTGCTTTTGTTAAACTTAACTTCATGGTAAAATTTTATCTACCAAGTGGAGGGCTCTACATGTTGACCAAGAATTGTACGGAGAGGCGACACAAATGGGTCACAGACTCACAGGCCTAAGACCAAACTAGATATGATATTATATTAAACTTTACTCTAACCTAGAGGCGTAAGGTGTTAAGTAGAGAGCGCAACTAGTGTATCAAACCAAGGCAACATAAATAAGCCACACAGATAGAATACCAAATTATCTTTGGAATTGTTAAGAGTATAAAGTTAACGTTGAGTCTTAAACTATCCACTAAAAAATTTAGTTGAGTTAGTCGTCTACATGGTAGCAGTGCCTTATAGACCTAGAGGTCACAAGTACGAATTTTGTCTGTCACACTGATCAAAATGAAAAATGTGAACATACCAGGTGCAACGTGGTAATGGGCTTGCATTTGAAGAGGCTTGTTTAATGTTATGCCTTCAATTGTTGGCTTAAATTTTTTGTTGAGATAGACCTCCACAAATACCATGTTAAAACTTTACTTCAGTAAATATTATAATTTCTCTCTTATTATTCAACAACTTGTGACCTTGACCTTGACGTCATAGGTTTGGGTCAGGAAAACAACCTTATTTGCAAAGAAATGGAGAAGGTTGTGTACATAAATAACCCTCCCCACACACCATGATGGTGGACGCCTCATGCATTGGGCTGCTCTTTATTCCTCTTCAAAATCAAGCATCATATGTATAAAGACAGCATTTGAGCAAGTAAGAATTAATCACATGGAATTCTAGAAAGAAGAACCTCAAAAGACTCCACTTAAGAAGAACAAAAATAATAAAAGGTGGCCCAATGCATGAGAACCCCACCATTGTGGGGTTTGGGGGGATCATTTATGTGCGCAACCTAATCCTGGTTTTTGCATGTTTCCCTTACTCAAAATCATGATCTCAAGATCAAAAGGCGGAAATCAAATTACAAAATGTGCTCATAATATATCATGAACCACAAAGGATGAAGTACATCTATGACATGATGAGCTAGTAAATACGAGTAGAGAATTACCCATTTTGAGGCTCCAAAAAGTAGACCGAAAGGCCCTCCACCTTTCCATGCCAGACTTTTATTTCAGTCCCACCCCAGCCAAAGCTTTTATGGAAATGGAAGTCCTTCACCTATGTCAGATCATGTAAACTTTTGACTAAGTAAATATGTTTGTAGGAGTAAGCCCAACTGTTATAAACACATTTCTTATTCTTTTTGTCGTTTTTTTTTTTTTGAGAGAGAGTTTATAAACACATTTCTTAATGCATAGACAATGAGTAACGACTTCAAAAGTACACAGAATATAAGCAAATAACATATGGCATAAACTACAACCATCCACAAATAACTAGCCAAAGTCATTTTTCTAAGACACATGTATTAATAATGTGTCATCATCATATACCTACAGTTTTCAGCCAGATTTTGGAATGAACATGTCATAATTCACCATCAAAAAGTCCTCCAAGAAAATAACAAATATACCTATTAGCATGAAACATTTACCTGGACAAAGGCTAGAACCTTGAGAACTGAAAATAGAACTAGAGGACAAAATAATGAGATGAAGAGACGAGTGAAGGAACATAACTGAAACTTACATTACTAAGGTCCATGCAGTCATACTTTGGAAGTATAATGTCCACATTGTGGTTCAATTCCTGAACAGCACGGGATAAACTTGTGACGATATCACCAAGGCCACCTACCTACGACAGATTTTATAAATTATCAAGAGTAGACCTGCCAAATACATATCTCCAGCAACAGAAAGGAAGTTCAACGTCCTCGATGTGTTCCCCTAAACTTTGTAGAACTAAAGATAACAGACGCATAAGGGTAAACTATGATGTATTAGCATATTAACATAAATCTAAGGTAGAGTTTAGTTAATAATTAAGAATTTAATTAAAGATCAAAGGTTACCTTTGCAATAGGAGCCATTTCAACAGCAATATGCACAATGTGCATGGGTGGCTCCTTTGCAACTCCTCCAGAAACTGGTATATGGTAATCCATGCCATCTTTATTATCAAAAATTCCACCATCTTCCCTCTCAGAGAATACAAAGTCCATCACGTATGCATCCAATGGAACTTTAACTGCAAAGACCAATACACACACACACAGCATCAGATGCACGAATAAATTAATGTATCAAAGATTTAATTGTGCCTTTCTCCATGTACGAGGCATAGGGAACAATTTCTCCATTGCCATGTAACTCTTACTTTGAATGTAAACATTGTATAATTAGTGAGGACAATGCATCCATGAAAATCAGCCAAATGTAGTTTGAAACTTTCAAAAATGAGAACAAAAATCAGAAAAAGGTCATACTTTTTTTTCTTCTTCAGGGGGAAGATACAAGGTCATTAAGCTCATTACAACGAGTTTTGAAAGGCCTCACTCTTTTCTTAAAATCAAATTAATCAACTGATAACTTACCGGTGGTTTTAAGATGAGAACCATTATCAGCAGGCAACATTTTTTGAGGTGGCAACGGGCCTTTGCGGTATGTCCAACGGTTAAATGCGCATCTAAACCAAACTTCAGGCTTTCCATTCAGAACTGTGTTAGCAGGATTATAGAAAACTGTCACAGTGCTTCCAGCTTGAACATCAAGAGGATCAGTATATACTATATGCTTCTGAGACAGCAGAAATTTTTTCAAAGTTCTTTCCTTTGTTTCAGCTTTGATAAGCGCTGTTTTTTTGGCCTGTGAAGAGAAAAGAGCAAAGAAAATTAGTAAAAAAACAAGGGGGCGGGGGTTAGCTCACCTAAGCATCATGCATAGTGTGCTCAGATGTGCTTGTGCTGAAAGTTAGGAAGGGATTATCAAAATTATTTTAATTGAAATCAAACAGAATATTATGCATTTATACAACTTGGAAGAATATGACAAACCTTGGCTTGTATAGCCTCCTCTCTTAACTTCCTTTCATGCTGGAGTTTGTTATATATTTGGTTTTCCTCCTCAACCCAGTACATGTCTTCAGGAATGTTTTCAGGGACAATAGCATGGAAATCTTGACGATTGTTGTTATCATACACAACAGCACTGTTAGGCTGCCCATCAGCAAAGACCCAATCCAAAACTCGGGCTCGATCTGGTACAACAACTGCAGAAAATATATTTGCTCAAGAGTTAATGTCTAAGGGAATACAATACTAATACCAAATACATTCTACCGTAAACCTGGCTCAACTATTGCTACTATAATAAAGAACACCCTTCCATAAGATCACAGCATTCTTTCACTGACACCTCCATAAACTCTAATTGGACCTACTAGAAGAGTATTCAAAGATTCATTAGTTTACTGAAAAAGAAAGAACATACAAGGCTATTTTTCTATTTTCATAATTCCAAATTCTTTGTCTGGATAGCCATTTGAAATGGGATTTGGATTAGAGTTTTTAATTCACTCTTGCAAGCTGCAATATTCACAAGTGTGGCGAAAAAATCATAACTGTGAATTTAAACTTGTTAATATGGCTATATGAGTACAATTTGGTTTGCGGAAAAAATGTGGATTTTTAAAATATAATATATATACATATGAGTGAATTTGAAATTATCTCCAGGTAATAACTCTAAACCCATCACAAAATCAAAAGGGTAAATTGTCACCATAGTACCTGTACTTGTTGAAACTATGGAGTTGGCC
>JAYMTF010002812.1:0-16993 GCA_036897485.1 Pelargonium nanum | reverse complement strand
AATCAATTGGTGCTAAATTAGTAAATTCAAACACTACACATTAGCCTCTCAAACATGACTCTAGGGCAGATCATCAATTTTCATTCCTCTTGCATCCAAACATAATAATAGTACGCTTTACAATAGAAGGAAAACTGAAATCACCCTCCAATTTCGAAAAATTCAATTACAGAAGCATATTATTGATCCAACCAAACAATCGGCTAAAAATCGAAATCTCAAAATTCATGATATTGAAGACAGAAACTGGATATAATTAACCGAAGGGAACAAACCAAATCATCATTCGAGAAAACATGACAAAAAAATTAGGGTTTTGAAGACTCACCTAGGGCATGAAAGTTCAGACACTAATATAGAACAATCGACTCCTCCGAAGAACGGCACAAAAATTCAAACTCTGATTTCCAAAACACCTCAAAAAATCGACCGAATTGAATAGGATCTTGTATATTTGAGGATGGGATGAGGCGGTGGTGGCCCTATGAGGCGGTGGTGATACTGGTAACGGCTATTTTTTAGGGCGGTGGAGCTGAGTTGTGAGGAGCGTCCTTTTGACGCGGTCAAATACGGAGCTGAGTTCTGAGGAGCGTCGTTTTGACGCAGTCAAAATGTCAAAAAAAAAATTTATTTAGTAAAAGAACTTGTAAGGAAAAGTAAAATGTATAAAATAAGAGTTAATTATACATAGTTTAAGTAAGTAACTTGTCTAAAACGAAAAAGTGGTCTCTCTCGTTCTTACGAGACCTTGTCGCTGACAAGAGGTTCTTAGGGTTTTGATATCTACGGTCTTTTGTACGTGTTCTCACGTTCGTTGGTCGGCGGTCGGCGCAAGTTGGAACACAGTCAGAGTGGTAGCAGCGTGGTTTCCGGAAGTTGGTCCTAGGCAGTTGGTCTGGTGCTAGGGTTTGAGTTACGTGGTCAGAAAGTTATCGAACAATGGCGGCGGGAACATCTGTTTCTATAAAGGATCGCATGAGGAATATGGTTCTGGCAGAAGAAGCGGAGGACGAGTTGGATTATGGTATGAATCCGGCAGCCCTAAAGGTTCCGGCGGTCAGGACGTGGCGACTATTCGGAAGGCTTTTGACAGAGGCTCCCATTAATGTTAACTTTATGACTCAAGTCATGGCAGGAGCTTGGAGACCTGATCATAAGGTGGCGATCACAGAGGTCCCAGGCACTGGTTTGGTTCGTGGGGAGCAACTGAGGTTCATATTTGAGTTCTTTGATGAAGCGGACGCGAGACGGGTTATGACCGAAGGTCCCAGGAACTTCAATGGACACTTATTGCTATGGAAATTCCTTGAGGTAGGGGATGAACCAAGCATGGTCAAGTTATGGTACACATACTTCTGGGTACAACTGCATAAAGTGCCCCAAGGTTATTCATCTGATATTGTGTGTACCGATTTAGGAAATAAAATTGGTAAATTTGTGGAGGCAGACCCTGGTAACTTCAAAGGCAGATTGAATTCTTACTTGCGGGTTCGGGTGATGATAGATATCCGGAAGCCGATTAAGAGGAAACAGAAGATGAGGAACATGCAGGGTGGTTCTACGTGGTCGAATCTGATGCAAGAGAAGTGGTTTTGGCAATCCAGACTAGAGGGGAGAGTGACACCAGTGCCTTTGGTTTGATTATCGCTGATATAGACAATCTTTATGCCCAGTTTAGTTCTATTTCGTTTAGTTTTATTTCCCGATCTGCGAACCGAGTTGCTGATGCGTTAGTTAGGTCCTCGGAACTTTCGTTAGATATGTTTGCCTAGGAAGGACATTCAGATCCTAAGACTATTTCTTCTTTATTATTGTCGTACTTGACTGATTAATAAAGACATATTGAGTTCCCTTAAAAAAAAAAAAAAGTGTATGGTATATAGTTGCTAGAATTTTGAAATATTTTGGCCAAGTTGTTGAAGTTAAATTAGTACCAGAATTTTCAAAAAAATCAGAGATTAGCTACAACAGTACACAACTCGGCGACACGCTCGCTCACTTCACTTCACACACAATATGGATAATAATTTCTCATTCTCCACCTCTCGTTGCCGCCACTCAGCCACCCCTTTCTCCGCCACCTACCTCGCCGGGAACCACCACCCCACCACCACGTCTCTTTCCTTTTCTCTCAAACCGCCTCCCCAATTCGACCCTGACAACCCTCCCGACTCCTCTCCTCTCCCGCCCAGCCACCTCCGCCGCCCCAAAACCCTCAAAACCCTCAAAAACCCCACCTCATCCGACCCTAAACCCACCGCCAAAACCCCCTCAAACCCCCTCAGAAACCTCCTCAATCCCACCCAACCCCCCTCCCCTCCACCGAACCCCCACACTCTCTCCAGCAAGCTCCGCCTCTCAAGCAAGCTCTCTCCTCCGCCGCCGCCGGAAATAGTCGAACAAAGTGAAGCCCTAGAAGATGAAGCTCAGGACTCGGACGATTCGGATTCGGGCGATGAGCAGAGAGTTGAGTTCCGGCAAGAGGGGAAGTTGTTTGTGGGGAATTTGCCCAACTGGATAAAGAAGAAACCGGTTCTTGAATACTTTAGGCAATTCGGGCCGATACAAAATGTGATTTTGGTTAAGAGTTACAATGATCCAGAGAAGAATGCTGGTTTCGCGTTCGTGATTTATAAAGAACCCGGTGCAGCTGCGTCGGCGATGAAGGCTGTGGAGTTTGATGGTGTGGAGTTCCATGGGAGGGTGTTGACTGTGAAGTTGGATGATGGGAAGAGGCTGAAGTCGAAGGCGGAGGAGAGAGTGAGGTGGGTGGAGGGGGATGATGAAGTCGAGTATAGGTCGAAATGGCACGAGGACAGGGACAATGCCAAGAAGGCTCTGCAGAAGGTGTTGGAGACTAATCCCGAGAATTGGCAGGCTGTTGTCCAGGCTTTTGAGAGAATTGAGAAGGTACACCCAACACTTTCCGATTCTTATATTTAAGATATGTATAGCCAAACAAACTTAAGTTTAGAATCTCTAATTTGAGTGAAGCTTACTTTTGAATGAATGGAAAAAATTGTGGGAATTAATGTTTTTATCATAACCTTGTTGAGTTAAAGATAAAAATGTTTTCAAATTTTCAAGCTTGATGCTTGCTTATTGATAGATAAACCGACGAATATATGTAGTGTTATCACGGAGAATCTCTCTCTGCAAAAAAGAAAAAAAAGTGTTGGAGCTGTCTTTCTTTTGTTGGAACTTGTCTGGTCATTTCCCTTTAAAACTAATTATTTTGTCCAACTTCATTGAAGTGTATATTTCGCTGATGGCATTCTATTCTATATGGTTTCATTTGAATAGATTCTGGGGCGGGTGACTTCGCCCTTATTTATGCGATCTTTTCTTCAGTCTCAAGGTGTGCTTTCTTCTTTTGGGCGTCTTTTCACTATTCCTTTTTCCTATTAGCCTTCCAGGAAAGAGTTTGAATTGATGGTGACTTATTACGGAAGACGAGGAGACATGCATCGAGCGCGTGCAACTTTTGAGAGCATGCGAGCGAAGGGGATAGAGCCAAACTCACATGTCTATACAAAGTATTATGATTTCTTAAACCATATTATGCTCTGTAGCTTTACTCCTGTTGCATGATAATTAATGAACATCATAATTTTAGCTCTGAAGTTGATAGCCACTTTTGTTGTTGTAATGTGGACACGGTGTGAACATGATATGCCTGGTCTTTCTAGGGTGAATATATTTGAGCCACTTCACTTCTTAAAAAAGTTTTACAGAGTGTGAGTAAGCAAAACCACCAAAACAACAAAATTTTCTTGACTGCACTTGTTAAGAACTTTCAAGTTCACTTTTTTTTTAATCATAAAAAATGACCCCAATGGGCCGAACTACCTAATAGGTGTAGCTCTCCCCTTTTCCCATAACCCCTCCCCACCCCACCCAATAAGATTCAAACCCACGACCTCTACCTATAGTACGATGCTTGATCATTGGGTTGTCCCCTTGAGGACCTTTCAAGTTTGCTTTTGTTTATTATTTTTGTGCAGTATTTTTATATGCATTTAACCAATTGGTTGGAAATACTTGTAGAATTTTAAAGTATTAGAGTGCGTACAATACAATTTTCGTTAGTTATTAGGGAATTTCATAGTCTTACGGATTATCTAGTTGATTGTTACTCTTTAATGATTAAAATTATAGAGCATGCATAATTCAATTTATTTCATGCAGCCTTATTCACGCTTATGCAGTTGGTAGAGACATGGAGGAAGCATTATCTTGTGTGAGAAAGATGGAGGAAGATTGCATTGAAATGACTTTGGTCACCTATGGTGTTATTGTGGCGGGGTTTTCCAAAATGAGTAATGTTGAGTAAGTAATTTTAGTCATTTGTCGCTTACTGTTTCTTACTTTTTTTGTTTAAGAATCGTTAGTGTAATACAGTCCTAACTCTTTTTTTTTTCTTTCTTTCTAATTGTTTGGTTGCCACTCTGTTTTATGCTTAGCATTTATATGATAATTGATATAGTTGAGATGCGCTGTAAAATCTTTGTTCTTCAGAATATTGGTTGAATTTTTTTCTCTTTAGTTGCATTTATGTCTTGTATCAAATGAAAGTCATCAACAACAATGACAACAACAAAACCATTGCCCAAACAAAGTTAGGGTCAGCTACATCAATCATTTTTCAAAACTCTTCCACATCTTCTACAAGTATTCTCTCCCTCACTCCATCTTATCTAATGTCATCTTCTCCATTAAATCGTCTTCTTGTATCCAATTAACTAGGATAAAGTTTATAGTTTTATTTACTTTTCAAACGAGAGAGGTTTTCAAATTAATAGCGATGTAGTAACCTGAAAAACCATAAGTTTATCCGACGAATGACAACGTGATACGTGTCGCCCAGGCGCCACGTTACCACCATATCGCTATGGCAAAAACGCAGCTTCGCGGGCTTGCTCTCGAAATGCGAGTCTAATAGAACACTCCCGACACATGCGCACGAAGCACGTGCGATCTAATTCCAAGAGCGCGCGCCATGTCCACTGGCTGCGCGTCGCGTCCAAGATCACGCGCCATGTCTTTTGGCCGCCCAAAGGACATGAGGAACAAAGGCAAAGAACACGGGGAGCAAAACCAAGACCGTGGGAAGCATTGTCAAGGCCAAACTCGGCTCCGTCCCTAGAATTGTCGCAATAAGACCTCGTCCATGCCCTTTGTTTGCGTACGTCCGCCAAGCTCCAGCGTGCATCCGTCCTTAGAATTGCCGCAACAGTCAATCCGTTGTCTCGACAAGACCTTAGCCATGGCCCTTGTCCGCTGAGCTCCAGCGCACATCCGTCCCAAGAATTGTCGAGACATATGTCCATGGTCTCTAGCGCAACCCGTATGTCCGTCAGTCCGTATGCATACCTGCCCCAAGTTCTGTCGCGACATAGGTTTGCCCAACTCAAGGGTTCGTCTTTTTCTTCACATCCAAAGCCTGTTTGAAGGTACGGGCAAGGCCGGGATACTTAGTGAACATACTCGAAGGCCTTTGTTGCCTCCTTAAGCCATCTCGGCGCGCACGAGGGACGTACGAGATCTCTCTGAATCACTTGGCGCCCGCACACAACGTGCTCGAGAAACAAGAGCCCAAGTCACAAGTGGGCCCGAAGTGGACCCCATCTTGCTATCAATCAATCACGCGTCGACACGTGACGAATATTGGTAGTTAGTATAAGTACCCCTCTCTTGGTAAGAGAAGGGATCCTTCATTCTCTCATTTCACTTTCTCTTTAGTTCCTCTCTCTAGAAACGCTCTCTAGAGGTTTTGTGATTCCGGCCAAGATATTACTCTCCCGCCAAAGACGGTGTTCTGGAACCACACAGGTGCAAGACCCTAAGGCTGAATCCCGACGTACATTGGCCATTGGACGACGGCCATCGACATTGGACATCGTACATTGGATTTAGAAAACAACACTTAGAAAAATTACTCAGCATGTGGACAAGACAAGACAACTACATTTCTAGTGCGCCAGAATTGATCAATTCAAAACAGGCGCATCAAAAAGTATAAAGGGAAAAACGAATATGAACTTCTTTTGCTTTTTAATGTTGATATTTCTGTTTGTTTGCAAAACTGGTTGCGCACACCTACATTTCTTGAGTGCATTGCTGTAAATCTTATTGTTTGTGCCACAATGCTGCTATGACTTAGTAGGCTTTGACATACTTCTGTTGAGGACATGCAATTGGTTGTGTCAATGCTAGAACATGCGATATTTTATTTCAGCTATCTAATACTTGTGTTTACTCTTTTGGAAGAGCTGCAGAATTGTGGTTTAAGAAAGCTCGGGAGAGATATACGACTTTGAATGCGATCATTTATTCGAGCATAATATATGCTAATTGGTGAGTTTTACTGATCCAATTTTAATTCAATTGTCACATGATTGTTAATGGGCCAAAAAGTGAATAACACTTAAACAATTGTTGCGTTTACTGTGATACTGCAATAATGCTCTTAACATTTAAAATGGCCCATTATATTTTAAACAATTTTTATGCATTGTTTTTAACATTCAAAATGTCCTATCGATGTTTTTCTAAACATTACCTTCCATTTTTCATGTATAAAACATTAAAGAAAACCAGTTATGGAGGAAAAAATGTAGAACCAATATGCTCAATATCGTGAAAGGGATATACCCCTCCCTTTTCCATGCTTCATCCTTGATAAATCTAAGAGCATACTGCTTTTGTGTATGTATTTGTATATTTATTCTTTCTTATTTCCTTCTTCACTCCCTTATGAAGTGTCCTCAATGATTTTCCCACATTATCCTTGAGTTGACTAAAAGTTAGAAATGAAGAGCAATACGATAGGGGAATTTAGAAGAACGACCAGAAATCTTCAGTTGTTAATATATTGATTGACTTTTCTTCAGCATCATTTGAAACTTGCACACCTATTTTGTGGGTAAAGAAGTATTTGCTTGAATATGATTGTTTTTAATAGAAAATTAATGGGATGTATGTTAATGACTTATGAGAAGTATGCATATTTTTATTGTCACCCAACCTTATGCTATGTCATTTCTTGTGTTTGCTGTTAATTACAGTCTAACAGGTAATATGAATCGAGCTGAAGCCTTGGTGAGGGAGATGGAAGAAGAAGGGATAGATGCTCCAATAGGCATATACCACAGCATGATGACTGGTTACACAAATGTTGGCAATGAAGAGAAATGTTTGGTTGTGTTTGAGAGACTTAAGGTAATGCTCATGGAACTAAGTTTGTCTTCTTTGTGGTAGTTTACATACTGTTTTTGTTTTTCTATAAGGTTGTATGAAATGACAATTTGCATCCTCTATTTGTTAGATTATTATATATAGAAATTGACTGAAGAACAAACACAACAGTATACGTTTCTGTTTAATGTTTAAGAATGAGTTAAGTGATATAATGACACTGTAAGCTTAGAGGATTGAGAGGTTGTACGAGGAAGAAAGGCATTTTGGTATTTTAGCCTTTTTAGTTGACAGTGTTAAAAAAAATGGACATTTGCAAGTTTAGGTGATTATTTGATTTTAAAAAAATGTTCTAGGAACTCATCTGCTTTAATCAATAGATCATAGTGGTCATTTACAATTTTTCCTATTATTTTTTCCGCTTTACTAATCTTAAAAGAATCAAGAATAGTTAATTCTTTGAATTTTTGGTTTTGGGTATCCATTATAAGACAAACATGAATAGTCATTGAGACACTCTTTATGGGACTGCTACTTATTTAAATGTGTTCACTTAAAGGCAGTTGTATGTGCCTTTAGAGACTTGTGGGTGGGGGTGAAGAAAAGCCTCTAAAATACTGCATCCGTCCTAAATGAGTGTTTTAGTTTCTTTTTGAGAAAGATTAAGGAGAAGTTAGTTAGTGTTGTACATTTCTTCTATTATTCCCATGGACATGTGTTGTAACAAGTTCAATGGATACTAACTAATTATAGGGATACTATCGGTCATTTATACATAACTAACTTTTTAAAAAGGGAAAAAGAACACTCATTTTGAGACAAAAATGCAAGACAAATGGAAGGAGTATGTTAAATGCAGTGAGTAAGAATACTACCATGTGCTTATATACTAACATTGCATGAGTTACTTATTTACGACATAAATTAAGCCTTTGAATGTGCAACAACCCTAAGGGCCAAAACATTGGCCTCCTATGCCTTATATGATTTGAATGTTCAACTATTTTCTAGGAAGTATCATGCATCATTCTAAACCTCATCCTGAGTGCTGATATCAACTTTCACAACTATGTAGGAATCTGGCTTCATTCCTTCAGTTATCAGTTATGGATGCCTCATTAATCTTTATACTAAGGTAAGGCTTTCTTGAATTATGTGAATCACATAAATAGTGTGTTTTCTTCTTCCTATATTTTTTCATTTTGTGTGAGAATGATGTTGCACTTGACTTGCACAATGCTATTATGACTTTATCAAATACGTAAATATATATGGCACAATTATGATCATTCAAACGATTCATGAGTCCAATTTTGTTTTTGTGATTATATAGTTCCTTGATTTTTATATCCTAAATTCGATATTTCTAAATATTTCATGCGTTTATCATCATGATGCTATGCTCTTTTCTTAAATGTTGATATTTGAACAATTATATTTGCTTTAGTTCTTGATCATTAAACATTATTTTGACAAACGAATATTCCTATTTTTTTGTTTTTAGATTGGAAAAGTTTCTAAAGCCTTAGAGGTTAGCAAGACAATGGAATTGGCTGGGATAAAACATAACAAGAAGACATACTCCATGTTAATAAATGGGTTTTTGAAGTTAAAAGATTGGGCCAATGCCTTCGCAGTTTTTGAGGATTTGGTAAAAAATGGTTTGAAGCCTGATGCATTGCTTTATAATAACATCATCGGAGCATTCTGTGGGATGGGAAACATGGAACGTGCCATCTCCACTGTCAAAGAAATGCAAAAGGAGAAACATAGGCCAACCACATATACATTTCAGCCCATCATCCATGGTTTTGCAATAGCAGGAGATACAAGAAGAGCCCTAGAGACTTTCGACTTGATGAGAAGGAGCGGGTGCATTCCAACTGTGCACGCTTACAATGGTCTTATTCTTGGTCTTGCTCAAGCGCGTCAGGTAAATGCAGTTTAACTAAATAATTTGCAGGATTGGAAACTCCAATCTCTCTCTCTCTCTCTCTCTCTCTCTCTTGTTGGTTATGGGTGTCAAGGGAATACTTTGTTTCCTAAACTCCAACTCGGTCTTGGCACCAAGTTGGTGCTCTTGACTTAATGAAGTGAGGCTGAGTTGGGGGTCTCCATGAGCATGGGCGTCCTCCACGGTCATGGCCCTTGAATTCTTTCATTTTGTTTAATTTTTGTTGATCGGGCGTGTTTCTTTGGGCCTAGTTGGTTTTTTCTCACAAAATGTTCGTAACAGATCCTTTTCGTACTCTGTTCTTGACTCGTCTTCCAAAACGTTTCTAGTGGCCCCTTTCTTGGCCCGTTCTTTACTTGTCTTCTCGGGGTCCCGGGGTCCCGTCTTTACTCAAAACTTGAACCAATTAGTTCAAAGGGCCCACCTTTTTCGAATGGAACACGTGGCGACTGATTAGAGGCCAAATTTATATATCATTTTATATGCATCATCACTATGTATAGTCCTTCGACTGCTTCAAGCAGCTGTCTACCATTAGCTAGTAGGCTTTGACATTTGTAAAATTTCTTTTCTATCTAGCTTAGTAGTATCATGATATGTAGTTCAACTGGTCATCCAATCTTTTTACTCTGGAGTTGCCCCCTAATTTCCTTGCAGATGGAGAAGGCTGTTGAAATATTGGATGAGATGTCATTAGCAGGGATACATCCGAATGAGCATACATACACTACTATCATGAATGGTTACGCATCGCAGGGTGATACTGGGAAAGCTTTTCAGTATTTTAGTAAATTGAGAAATGAAGGCCTGAAGCTGGATGTATTCATATACGAGGTACTGTTGAAAGCATGCTGCAAGTCAGGCAGGATGCAGAGTGCTTTAGTTGTTACAAGGGAGATGAGTGCTCAGGGGATTCCAAGAAACACTTTTGTTTACAACATACTAATTGATGGGTATGAATTGTTTTGAGTATGAAAATATTTACTAAATTACTCAAATTTTCACTCCATTCCGCTAGCATGATTCATGTTTTTAATGACGGGGTTTATTTTCTTACACTTCCATATTATGTTGTCTGTTCATGATGCTTATTTATCGTCCTTGATGTCGTTTTACTCAGATGGGCTCGAAGAGGTGATGTTTGGGAGGCTGCTGATCTGATGCAGCAAATGAAACAAGAAGGTGTCCAACCTGACATCCATACTTATACATCTTTCATAAATGCTTGTTGCAAGGCTGGAGATATGCAGGTATGCTCTTGAATGATTAGATGCTGTCTAATTTTACTTTAATGGTTTATTACGTTTTTACAGTATTTTTTAACTTTTTCTCTAAGGCCTCACTCGGTTAATGAGCTTATTTTTTTATTTATTTATTTTTTAGTTTTCCATGATCACCAGTGTGGTTTTGTACTGTCCTGCTTATGGTTTTTGAATAAATTTGTTTCGTGTTGAAATATTAAAGATATCATAAGATTTCTTAAATTTGAAATTCCTAAGTAATTGCTTATATTAAGTCGTAGTCTAAGTTTATTTCATTTCTTGTATTAGTCAATTTATCTTTTGTCAACTCTTGTATACCTTATATAAAAGATTATCTCCTAATGATCAAATACAGGAAATATCATTCTATTTTTTGTTTATCTACATGGTATCAGTCTATCAGATCCTTGAGCTCCTATAGTATTTTCCGCTGCTAGGCACCGCTGCGCACAAAAAGTTCACATGTTCTCCAAATATTCATCTCTTTAAACTCAACTCATACACACATGTTGGTAGCCGATACTTCTGTGATTTATACACATGAAATCCTAAAATCTGCAGTGTGTTTCATTGAAGTTGTGGCCGTAAGCGTCATGGGGTCTTTTCAACCTAGAAACTGTTTTCAGGACCATTTTTCAGAATCTGCCCACTATAGTGGTTAGAGAGGGAGCTCCTAATCGGTCATCCCTTGAAATGGCATCACTAACTCTTACTGGTGCGCTGCATAACGGATTTGCCAATCAGATTTTATGAATTCTTACACTTTGTTGTAGTTTCTTTGCCATTTCAGCCTCGGTTCTTTTGGGTCTAATTTGAGTGCTTCTTACAAACTGAGTGTCTAGTTAGTGACACCTTGGGCATGACAGGGAGTGTTGAGATATTAAAAATCCCATAATTTATGGGATTTCTTAAATTTGAAACTCCTAATTTAAATCTTATATTAAACCCTCGTCTAAGTTTATTTACTTTCTTGTATTAGTCAATTCTTGTATACCCTATATAAAGGGTTCTCTCCTAATGATCGAATTCAAGAAATATCACATTCTACTGTTTGTTTATATACATGGACTATGTCTGCGACGAGTCATTTTAACTGCTTTTGGTTGTCTTACCACTAGACTGAAAGCTATGGCTTGAAAGGGCAAAACCTTTTTATTATGGAATGCAAGAGTCATTCACTTTCATTCTCAGTGCATCATACATTTCTTTGTTAATTTAAAGATGACATTTTCGTTTTTTTTCTTCAGAGAGCAATGAGTACAGTTCAATCAATGAAAGCTTTTGGTGTTGAGCCAAATGTTAAAACCTACACCACTTTGATAAACGGTTGGGGACGTGCACGCCTCCCTGAGAAGGCTATGAGTTGCTTTGAAAAAATGAAGTTAGCTGGGCTGAAACCAGACAAAGCTGCATACCGTTGCTTAATGTCACCATTGCTGTCAAGGGCCACAGTTGCTGAATCATATATTTACTCTTGCATTCAGTCAGTTTGTAAGGAGATGATTGAATCTGGGATAATAGTAGATATGAAGACCGCAGTCCACTGGTCCAAATGTTTACGGAGGATAGAGAGGACTGGCGGTGAACTTACAGAAGCCTTGCAGAAGACCTTTCCTCCTGACTGGATCTCACACCTTAATGTTGACTCAGATTCGGACAGAGATATTGATGATGAACATAATAATAGCAGTGATGAAGATAATGATGATATTGACTTCTAAGTCATATCACTGCCACCAACATTAATATTTTGTATCCACTGCAACCTTCTGATGTCCTAATTCTTTGATGTACAATGTAGCAATATCATATTGTCTGAAACTTGGTCTGGCCTGAGTTTCTTAGGGTAATGTACTCATGTTATGAGCATGTTACTTTTGTAAATCATGTTATGCACTTGTGGTTCAGTATTGTTAGCTGCAGTTTCGTTTCATGTATGAAGCTGTCTGATTTTGCATGTATCTTATTGTCCGAGTGTTCCTCTAGAATTGCAGTCGTAGTCCATTATGAATTTTAAAGTAAGGAAACAAACTCGTTTGGTAAGACCCTCTTTTATAATACTGATCTCATTTCCTTCTCTGATTAGGAGATCCTAAACAGATGATGCAGAACAGCAAGCGAGAAAGAACAACGGGGATGTGCAAGGGAATCGTGGCCACCGACATCGGATGTTCATGTTCAGGTATATTGAAATAAATGAATATTTTTATATCATGGATCAACCTTATTTCTCTTTTGCTTTATATCGTTCTTGAACAAGATCAACACCCATATGTTGGACTTCTTCCTTAGCTCCCTATTTTATTATGGCACTGGTTATACACAGGCTCATTGCAATTGTAAGGTTGCTCCCTTGTGACCTTAAGGTCACGGATTTGAGTCGGGAACAGAATATAGGAACCTCGTGCATTTGAGTCGGGAACAGAAAATAGCTGTTTTAATACGTAGGACATCAACTAATTCACATGGGATAATCTGAATAATTTGCAGATGATGAAACTTCTAGGAGAGTCACCAGGTGGGTTATAATTTATGGCATGTAATGTGCTTGTTTGATGTACTACCGTTTGGTTTCCGATTTTCTTTCCTTGTGAAGATGCAGTTAGTAGCTCTCCCATGGAAACCTTTGCTCGTTGTTCTCGGGAAGGTAAATTTGATCTTTCGTTACGAGTTACGACTTCTAGACCATATGGAACCACTTATATTTTACGATTCTTCCTTGACATTACTTACTATCGGCATCCTTATTTTGAGTCATCTTCCTCGTCTTTTTGTTGAAAATGGAAACCTTTGCTCGCTGTTCTCGGGAAGGTAAATTTGATCTTACTTTACGAGTTACGACTTCTAGACCATATGGAACCAATTATATTTTACGATTCTTCTTTTGAACATTACTTACTATCGGCGTCCTTATTTTCGATTTGTAATGTTACCGTTGTGGTTATTGAACTGTTATGTAATTTGTCCAGAAATCATGAAGAAAATGTGTTCAGATTTTGTTTTCATCTTCTTTTACTTTCTTGAAGTTGATGAAATCAGTTACATAGCCATTTGTTTGTTTCTTGAAGATGAAACTGCAAGCAAAAAGCCAAAAATTACTCAACAAATTTTTTTACTTTTGTGAATGGTGGTGTTTTTCATGTGAGCTGCTTTAATTTGAGGCATCTTCCATGTGATTGATCATTTTGTCTGTTTATATTCAAGTCTTACATATTGGTCAATGAGGAAAATTGATCAATAAATGACAATGTTATTTATATGACTCCAATTTCTATCTACTTAGCATCCAAGCAAACATGAATCTCAAATGCAGTATTATATATATACATGCACGTACGTATATACATATATGTATTTTCGTTACATCAACATAATTTGATGTAACTGACAAATGAGTCAACTCGAACTTTAAAGGATCTTCAAGATTGTTAAGGAATCACTTTAGGTGCGGACCGCCTGGTCTATCTTATATTGAGTTGGAAAGATTCATAAAATTTTGACGTAGCTACATGAAATTTCTTCTTTAATTCTCAAGGCATATAGAAAAAAATTCATTTCTTACTATTGATTTAACGACTAATTGGTTCATTTAGAGCTCGTGCAATAACTTTTGTACAAATTGAAAAACTGATTATACTTGTTCAAACGCAAAATAATAGATGGAATTGGTTTAGACTCGATGTAATTCTTACTTTCGTTTGGTTATAACAAAAATCCAATTTTTTATAATATTGAAATAATACAAGATTCAGAGTATTTAGAACCAAAGTATGAAAATACTACAAGTGACATGAGAAACGTGAAACGAAGCAATGACAATCTCACCATTACGTAATGTTCACACATTTTCATCGCAATACAGTCAAAGGTACAGACGATCTGTGAGCTATACCAGTACTATATAGTATACACAAACACAACGAAATTGATATAAACAAAGTATAATCGAACCGACAAATATGAACGTAAACGAAATGGCACAATCAAATCTTAAAAGAGTTTTTTATCCTCATTGCATAGATAAAAAGAAACATAAAATCCCACAAACCACACCAAAGTTTGGCACAAACAACATGACAATGAAAATAGCAAAGCTTACAAGATTATATCATCCCTCAACAAAGAACAAACCTTATTCTATAGAATATATCAAAAACTAGAACCAGAACTAGAACCAGAACCAGAACTAGAACTAGAACTAGAACAAGAACTAGAACTAGAACAAGATCAAGAACTAGAACTAGAACCAGAACCAGAACCAGAACTAGAACTAGAACTAGAACAAGAACTAGAACAAGAACTAGAACTAGAACAAGATCAAGAACTAGAACTAGAACTAGAACTAGAACTAGAACTAGAACAAGAACTAGAACAAGAACTAGAACTAGAACAAGATCAAGAACTAGAACTAGAACTAGAACTAGAACTAGTTTAGTACATCCTTCCTCTCCTGACCTGCAATTTCCTTCTAGTGAAGTTGGTGTTCCTTCTGCACAGAGGGCACTTCCTGCTCAGTCCTTTGAGCACCACATAGGTGTGGCAGTACCTGCAAGCTGCCACTATCTTGTGCCTGTTTTCATCATCTTCATCTTCATCTTCATCTACTCCCATCAACATGGTATCAAATTTGGTCTTGGGTTTTTTGGACCTTGACCTTGGCATGAATGGTGGTGTTGGGATTTTGAGAGAAAGGTTCAAGTCAACCTCCCACTTGTCATTGTTATTTGAACCTTCACCTTCCTCAAACTTGCTATGCCTTTCTTCATATTCCATTGGCCTCTTCCCTTTGTTGTCCTTCATTTTCTCAACCTCCCTCAAGCTTGCTTCAATCTTTACAAGTAACACAACACATTTCATTATTCTCATTAGTTTCAACATTTAGAAGACAATTAGCATTATTAAAAGTTAAAGGTAAAAGACCCAATTTGGTTTCTGAACTCTTTTGGACCTAAACTGTTCCCTGAACTTTCAAATATTGACTCAAAATGGTCAATGCCCTTAGAGCTTATGTCAAAAGTTCAGGGACTTTTCGGTTTTAAAAAAATCAGTGATCAAATTGGATCAAAACTCGAAAGTTTATGCATCAAATTCAATCTACTTTTCTTTTAGGGTAAATATTAATTAAGAGTTTCTTTGGGGGAGGGATTTTCTTCTTTTGTTGTCTTTAAAATTAGAGTCTTGTTGTTTTTTATGGACAAGGTGGATTTAAAGATCTAAGAAGAGAAAATAATGTATAAAATAACTTTGTACAAATGATTCCTACTACAAATAAGAAGAAACTCAAAATTCATAAAATATCTTTTTTTTTTAGAGATTTAAGTCAATTTGCTGCCCTTGATTAGAGTCTTAATGGGGTAAATTTAAACATCTAATCAAAAGATAGATACTTTATAGATTGACCATGTAAATATTGTTCTCTCTTCTTGATCTATAACAAGAAAAAGAAACCCCAAATTTAATAGACAACACTAATTAACTATTACTAATGAAAAGTAAGAACGATTAACTCGTTAGTTGATCAGAAAACATATAAATGTGAATCTCATGTTACCTCATTTTCGATGATGATTCCCGATGACCGAGGAAGCCGATTAGAATGATCCGGCTCAACAAAATCTAAAGGGGCCTGCGGCGGATTAGGGTTGAGAGGCATGGAACGTTCTTTGTCGTTCTCTAAGAATTGAAAAAATGAACCACCGGGAACATTATTTTTTGTAGCATGAGCGTCTTCATCACCATTTTCTATGTTTCGAGTTTGTTGATTTGGAAAATTGGAAGTCATTTCAATTTTCACACGATGCACTGGAAGTGGCGATTTCTTATAAATCTCATGGTTTTTATAGGTGAATCAAAAGACGTTACTAATACGAAAATATGTTCTCGAACATACTATTTTTTATTTGAAAATTTGAATAAATGTAATATTACTTTGCTTGTTGGGTCAACCAGTATAACACCTATTTCATCATTGCTTTCTTTTAACTACTAAAAAGTTAATTAATGCTTATTAGGTCAAGCGGTTTAAGCATTTTGGATTTTCTTTAAGGTCTCGGTATGTGGGTTTTGGTTCCCCTGTTGTGTAGCTCAACTGATAAAAAAAACTAAAAATTAAATTGAGGAAGATTTTTTTATTTTTTTTGAAGTCAACTGAGGGAAGGTATTAAGTTCTTTATTAGTTTTGTAATTAATGGTAATTATAAATTATTTAATGAGCAATAAATATTTTAGCAATTATAGAAAAATAGAAAGTTTATTTAATGGGTAATTTTGAAAAGTTTGAATTTTGGGGCCTTGTGACACATGGTGTTTATAGCAATTGCTACACGGGCCTTGTGGTTGGGCCGGCCCTGATCAAGCCCATTTGGAACTAACTATTTTGGTTTAATTAAAGTTTTATCTTGTAAAATTTCATACAATACTAGTCATTAACCCCGTGCGTTGCACGGGATTAGTAAACTGTTATTATTTTCTTAAAATATTTTTGGAATAAAATTAAAAAATATCAATTTACAATTAATTAATTTAATTCAAGTAATATTGCATATATTGCATATATATATATATATATTGCTTATTTTTA
>JAYMTF010002811.1:0-16998 GCA_036897485.1 Pelargonium nanum | reverse complement strand
TATATTTTTTTTTTTTTTTGAAAAACTCAAAGCATTTCATTTTATGAAACTAGTTGACAAAACTTTTGGAATCTAGTATTAAAGTGAAAATGGGAGGCTTCAAAATTGGTCCTAACTTTTAGTTGAGTTGGTCTAAACTTGAATCCTAGCACCCCTAGAATTGTATAATTTATTTCTCGGAATTTTTCTATCTATTACCTGTGAGCTCTATTTAATATTTATCTCTCGTCAATTCAAACAAAGGCATAACGGATTTGCACGTGAGGTAGTATACTGAATGAGAGACTCCAATCCTCTAACAACATCTAAGCCTCAAAATACCCATTTTCAGCTTTCTTGTGAAATGATACAATGTGACAGCTATACTGGTGACCAAAGCCAAACAGTTTATGCACTCACTCAAACAAGGACAGTAATTGATAACCAAATTTCTTCTTAATTTAATTATTCCACTCTCTCTAATAGCATATTTAACCAATAACAATGATAAATTTTGTGGTAAATAGACAAACAACAACCAAATTGCCCTAGAAGTTCTCCAATTACTATCGTATCCACCTTCATCATCAACAAAAGCAACAAAATCAACACATATGCAATTGAAAATCCAGATGCTTGTAACATATAAAAGCAATTTTCGAAAATTACCAGGCTAATCAAGCGGAAGAGGCGTCTCCGAGGGGCTTGAACTCCTGCAACTCCTTGAAATTCATCCATGGCTTCTCCCACACCTTGGCTTCATAAAGCTTCTTCTTATCCCCATCCATGGCTTCCAGAGTAATATAGTACATCGTCCCAGCCACCACCTGCTGCTTCACGCTCACCACTCCCCCAAATTGCAGCATCGCATTCTGCAAAAGACGATAAAACAATTTCCAAATCACGATTTTAGGGAAAAACAAAAGGACAATTTTCTAGGCAGCTAAACAGACGCAAATCGATGAACCTGTTTCTTGTTGTGCTCGTCGACAGCGAAACGAGCAAGTGCGTCGATCTCGAGACTGTTCTGCGCTCCAGGGGCTTCGCTAATTCCACCAACTGTTGTCATTTTCTCTTCTTAGTTTTGGTTTGCGAAGCTATTGTATTTATAGAATTTGGGAGCGGATGCTGGCGGATTTGATAGATCATGTGGGTGGGTTGCGTATCCTCACGCGCTGGTGATAGCGCGTCAGTAACTTGGCGGATTTGATAGATCATGTGGGTGGCTACTAGTCAATGGTTTTGATCTAAATTGCTAGTCAAGTTAGGACGTAAAAGTCGTGTAGTGATGATATTTTTATTATTAGGAATCTAATCTAGTGGTCCAAGTTCCACATAGGCTCAAGTTGCTAGTTTTGAAATTAGTCAAAACTTCTTATCCGAATTTTGATTTCATAGTTGAATTGGACGTAGGCTACTGGAAACAAAACTTCTTATCCAACGTTTGATGGATGTCATGAACGATCCGGGGCAACAAAGGTTGCTGGAATCAGTGTAATGATCAAGTTTGTGGTAATCTGCTTAGTGATTGTCTTAAACATTTCATATGTGATTCCAATTACAGTGAGAGTTATTTCCTGAGCATTAGGGGTGATTGGAGGTGCAAACGGCACTAATGTTATTCCTTACGTCCTACTCTATACAAGCTAAGAGGTCCGCGTGAATGCGGTGGAGGCCTCCACCTCACTTGATTCCCAATACGTGGATGAACCCTTCCTCCCTATTTGACATGGGCAGTATTAATTTGAGTGTTACCCTAGTTGTGGTTCACAAGGTTTCAAGAGATGATTCACACTTAGAGATCGAACTGCTTTATGATAGGGCTTCTGCCTCCAACATCCATTGGAGTGTCGAATTAGAATATGTTATAGCTTTCGATTTGTTTTCGGCAAAAGAATTAGTCCATGTTCCTATTTTGACTCGATTAAAATAAGTACACTAGAATGTTGTTTAGATGTCTTCTTATCTAAGTGTCAAAGATACCTAAGAATATTCTAAGGCTATGGGCTCTTGGGTTGAGTCCAAATCATGTCGCCTATGTAGAGCAAAAACACCATTTAGAGGAGACCCTAAATGTGTGTTTGATAGAATACCTTAGATGAGAGAGTAAGAATATTCGTATAAATAGTATAGAAACATAAAAGGAAGACGAAGAAGCAAGTGGAGAAATTTAAAGAGAATTTTTGGTTGCAACAAGCATATATAAGAAATAATATAGAAAATTGAGATCCCTTTTTCTTTTATTCAAGATAAGTAATTATAGTGGTGGCTTAATTACCTGACGAGATGGCAACACGCGATAGAAGATGTCAATGCTTTTGGACATTTATAAGTGATACCAAACATGCCCTAACATTGGTGGTATTGAACAAATGGAACTTCATTTAGCAAACAGTTCTCTAAGTAAAAGCGAGATTGAGGGAAGGAGGCTCTATAATTTATTGGGACAACAATCATATTTTATAATAATGATTCTTACGATGTATATTATCAAAATATGAAGTTTAACAAAATCCTTGAAGACACTCAAATCGATCGATCATAAACAATATGATATTGGTGATTATCTTGCGCTATAATTTATCAATAGTTTGTACATTTATGCAAATTTATGTTTTGCATGCTCGTTGACTATTTGATCATAGGAGTGATATCCACCCTACAAAATTTGTAACAAAAATATAACCATATGACACTCAGATTTAATTATAGTTGAATAAATTAAAAGTAAACGTAGTATCACACTTTCAACACTTCCCCACCACAAACATCATTCAGCTCTGAGACCAAACAATATATGGAGGAAGTACTTCCCTAATCACAACCACTAACTAAAATAGTAAAACGAAAAAAATGATTTCTTTTATTCCTTTTTTGGAGAGCTAGCAATGAACGGTTCGACGAACAACAACAATAAACGTGACAAATGCACCAATGATATGTTCACTCTAGTTCATATATTACAGTTTTCTTTACAAGGTACAATTTTTGGTTGAATAATTTTTTTATATTTATCTTCCAAAATTGAGATTGGTCTGAAGAATCTTAACTCTGTGTCTCTACTTCCCAATAATCTGCAAATCAATACAAAAACATATCCACATCAAAAATTAAGAGCGATTAGAGATCAAGAAGGTTGTTTTTGCTCTGTCTTAATCTCTCTCTGCCTTAGCTCTGTATCTAGGGCAGGGAGATCTCTGCCTCAAACACAATCGCATTTTTTATAAAAAAAAATCTCTTCATTTTACAAATGGCATTTCAGGATTTCGACCAAATATCTGAACGCCGGAGAGCCGAACGACGTCGAAAATTACAGCGTCAGATCGCCATTGTCGCCGTCTCTAGCATCGTCCTAGTCATCATAGTAGCAGCCGCCGTGGTTGTGGTGGTTACTAAGGATCAAGAAGATGACGATGATGGCCCAAATACCAGCAACAACCTTAATTCTGTCGAAAGCCCTCCGACCAAAGACGTTGAAGACAAACAAAAAAACCCTTCAACCAACCCTACAACCGAAGAACGTGAAGCCAAACCAAAAACCGATGAACCTGATGTCAATCCAAAAACTCCTCCAGCCAAAGAACCTGAAGCCAATCCAAAAACTCCTCCAACTAAAGACTCTGAATCCGATCCAAAAAAATCTCCGGCCAACCCGACAACTAAAGACTCCTCACCCAGCGAGAATGGCGGCGTAAAGGAAAAAAATGACAACAAAGGAGATGAAAAGGACACTAATGATAAGGAAGGGAAAGACAAGAGCAAGGACAAGGACAACGCTAGTGAAGAAAATAAAGTCAAGAAAAACGCTCCGGATAATCCTGCAACTAAAGACTCGTCATATAATAAGAATGGCGGCGAAAAGGAAAATAGTAAAAATGAAGGCGATGTAAAAGACACTAATGATAAGGAAGGGAAGGACAACGAAAATGCTACTAAAGAAGATAAAGGCAATCCAAAAAACACTCCGGACAGCCCTGCAACTAAAGACTCATCATCCAACAAGAATAGAGGCGAAAAAGAGAACAATGACAATATCCAGGCTACCAAGAAAAGCAAAGCCAACGACAATGTTAGTGAGGATAAAAAAGGCGAAAAAGACAACAACGACAATAACCAGGCTACTACAAAAAACAAAGCGAACGACAATGTCAGTGAGGACAAAAAAGGCGAAAAGGAAGACAATGACAATAATCAAGCTACTAAGAAAAACAAAGCCGACGACAATGCCAAGGAGGACAAAAAAGGCGAAAAGGAAAAAAATGACAATAATCAAGCTACTAAGAAAAACAAAGCCAACGACAATGCCAATGGGGACAAAAAAGGCGAAAAGGAAAATAATGACAATAACCAGGCTACTAAGAAATACAAAGCCAACGACAGGGCCAGTGAGGACAAAAAAGGCGAAAAGAAAAACAATGACAATAATCAGACTACTAAGAAACACAAAGTCAACGACAATACCAATAAAGACAAAAAAGGTGACGACAACAATTCCGCTAACAATGACAAAGGAGGCAATAAGAAGGCCACAAATGTTAAAGCTACTCACGTAAAGTTGGCGCACCACTCAAGATTTGTGAAGGCTATGTGTAAGAACACAGACTACCAGAACAGGTGCCAAGAGTCTCTCGACAAGGCGACGGAGAAGAACTCGTCATCAGTTCAACCTAAAGACCTACTCGAGGCGGGGATCGCCGCGGTCAAGAAGGAGATAAAGAAGGCATTCAAGAAGACTAAATATTTCAAGTTTAAGAGCGAAAAGGACAAGGCAGCGTTTGAGGACTGCAAGGAGCTTTTAAACGACGCCATAGACGAACTGCAAGATGCTGCGTACGAGGTCGGGAACTCCACCGACGCCATGAAGGTCTCCGCTAAGGTTCCCGAGCTCAACAACTGGCTCAGCGCCGTCATGTCGTACCAGCAGACATGCATAGATGGATTCGAGGATGGAAAATTGAAGACAAGAATAAAGGCAGCCTATAACGGATCAAATGAGCTAACAAGTAATAGTCTCGCATTGGTATCGGATTTTGGCTCGGTGCTTGCCGAATTGTCCAGCATCTATAAAGCTCTTGGAATTCATGACGATGAAGGAGGTAGTCGCAGCAAAAACGGGGCTAGTTCCCGTCACTTATTAGGTAACGAAGCACCATCAAGCAGTTTGAGGGATACAAATGGTTTACCTACATGGATTAACCAAGACCAAAAGAGAATGTTAAAGGGGAAGAAGAAAAAAAAACTCGTACCTAACGTGACTGTTGCTAAAGATGGTAGCGGAGACTTTAAGACCATTCGTCAAGCATTGGATAAAATGCCCCTAAAGTACCAAGGACGGTACGTTTCTATTTTATACCAACTTACTTATAAGAAAATGAGATTTCCTAGACACATGACATAGTGTACATTAAATGTACACATGCCAGCAGACAATGATTTGATTAGTATCATATTTTCACTCAGGTATATAATATACGTTAAAAAGGGAATTTATGTAGAAAACGTAAAGATATACAAGAGAATGGTCAACGTTACCATGTACGGTGACGGATCGCGAAAGTCTATCATCTCTGGAAGCAAAAACTTTGCGGATGGAGTACAGACCTACCGAACCGCAACATTTGGTATGCTTTGATATTTTATTTCACTTTTATTATAGTTACTCAAAAAAGAATATTAATAATCCTTAAATTCCATTACTTCTTATGTTAAATTTGAATATTCGGCTACATACAATGGTTTAAGCTTCCACTACTTAATAGTCAACTTTGTTAGTATGGTTTCACTTGCACCATTTTATTTAGCCACTTCACTTATATTTTTTAATGTGAGACACTTTATTACCCGTTTCAACACTTTATACTATGCAGCGGTCACGGGAGATGGTTTTATGGCAAAATCGATGGGTTTTCGAAACACAGCCGGCCCGGAAAAGCAACAGGCGGTGGCCGCAAGAGTCCAAGCAGACCGAGCAGTTTTCCTTAACTGCCGCTTTGACGGTTTCCAGGACACTCTCTACGTCCAAACCCACCGCCAGTTCTATCGGAGCTGCGTGGTCACCGGAACAATCGACTTCATATTCGGCGACGCGGCGGCAATATTCCAGAACTGTGTCATACTGCTGAGGAGGCCAAAAGACGGACAGGTGAGGGACAGATGTAGAAAAAGGGGTGTAGGGGCATTTGTCCCCACTGAACTTCTTTTTGTTAAAAGTTTACATGTATTTTTATTGTTTTTCATTTTATGTTTACTATTTGTCAAATTTTTGCCCCCGCTGAAATCTTAATACCCATTCATTTAAAACATGTTTTTCATTACCATATATTTTTGCTCCCATTGAAGAAACATTCTGGATCCGTCCCTGCAGGTGAACACGGTCACAGCTCAAGGAAGAGTAGACCGACACGAGACGACGGGGATAGTTTTGCAAGCGTGTCGCATACGCGCCGCCAAGTCGCTGAAGCCGGTGAAGAAGAAGGTGAGAAGTTACTTGGGCCGGCCGTGGACGGACTATGCGAGGACGGTGGTGATGGAGTCGGTGATTGATGACGTCATAGAGCCGGAGGGTTGGGTGAGCTGGGAAGAAGAAGACCACAGAAATAGTAAGGTTTATTATGCAGAGTACAATAACAAAGGTGGCGGCGCCGGAACGGAGAAGAGGGTGAGGTGGCAAGGTTACCACAAACAAATTTCTAGAGACGAAGCTTCCAAGTTCACCGTAGATAGTTTCTTGCAACCGGAGTGGGTCGCCGCCACCGGCGCTCCGGTGAGGACTGGTTTCTTTCACTAATTAAGTAAAAATTTAGAGTCTTGTACCATATTTTTCATGCAGAAGTAGAAGAGGAATTTGTGTATATTTTTTCTAGTGTTTTCTTGTTAGCTTTTGAACTAAGTATCACATAAGAAACAATTTCAAACCCATCTCATGATATTATCTGCAATATTCTGTTTTTGGTCTTAATGCAACCCAGGCCCAATTAAATCGGAGCGACCCAAAGTTATGGGCCGTATATGAACTGAGATACACCATGGGCTCATTAGCTGCAAGTTAAAGCCCAGTTATCTCCAGAAATTGTTTTAACAAGAGGATACGAATGTAAATGATCTATTTATAGAGTAATTATTGCATTAATTCTAGACATGCATATTGAACCTAATAATCTCAATTCTCAACCCATATACAGTTTGCAAAATCAGAGTAAAATCAAATAATGTCAACTGTTTCAAAAAAAAAATTGAGTGGAAAGAACTTATGTTAAGAGCTTAAATAAGAAAATAAGAGACTCGAAATAAAGTCAGGAGGTTGCTAACCATCTAACCTGACAAGTCTGGAAAAGAACACGAGGGCTCATAACCGTTTCAAATTGAAAAGACCGAAATGTTCCTAATACCTACTCTGAGTTCAACTTTACAATATATTGAACAAACATCAAGATGAAAGATTTCAAGTCCAATAAGGATTTATATATAATGATAAAACCCTAAATTAGATATTCGAATTAATGTTGAAATTTGAGTAGACAGTGATAATACCAAATAATTTAATTAAAAAAAAGTACCCACGTGTTGTAAACAATTACAGAACATAGTTTGCATCTCTTTTCCAAGAAATATTTCTTGAATAAAAAATATTAACTGAGGCTATATCTTGAAAGTCAATTTTTACAGACTAACGGAAAAAATCAATAATATAGCTCAGCTGATGTTGACAAGAGAAAAATATAAGGATAAAAATAAAGGTAAGTGTAATTTTCATCTTCGTTGAAGCCGTCCAAGCTTAATTCCAACTACATAGTCTCATAAAACTCATATACGTATATATCAGCTACAGCTAAAGCATTCTTGACCTTTCTCTACAGTTTGATTGTTAGCACAAAAGAGAAGGACAATTCAAATAAAATTATAAAATTATAAATAACCATTTGATTAATTCTTATAAGGATAAAATAAAATTGTAAATGAATTGACCTGTACCAGCCTGATTAACCAAAAAGACCCTTTCTTGTACAATAAGAGCCGGCAAAAATAATATTTATAGCTGTGACATTGTCAACTTGGTTCTCCTTTGATTAACTCTTATTAGTAATTTTTTAATTAAATACCAAATAAAAAAATGTCCAGCTTTCATTTCAACAATGTAGCTCTTTTCCTCGCAATGCCATTTTGTTGTATACTATAATATGTTCAACTAAGGAAATAAAAAATGTAGTACGTAGCTACAGCTTATTCAAAACATAAATATTATAAATTTATAATACTCAAGTATGTGATAATTATAAGACAACAAATTACTAAGAGAAGAAATTATATGCCATATTGCAATGGACGACACGGCCGATTCTTTCAGGAGTTGCGACTTCAAGGTGGACGAGCAAGAAGAGCGAGACTTCCGCCGAAAGTCGCGAAAACGCTTTATTATCATCTCTGTCTCCACTGTAATCTTAGTTGTCGCCTTAGTAGCGGCAATCATCGGAACACTTGTACCCTCCGTGGCTAAAAATCGCTCAAAAGAAGTGCGGGCTGTCGTGGAGAACTCCACTTTGTCCGCAGTTTGCGGAGTCACGCGCTACCCCCAGTCATGCGACTCAAGCATATCTTCTCTTAAGGCCCAATCCAACGATAGCAAAGACGAGAAAGATCCGGAACAAGTGTACAAACTTTCCCTCCAAGTCTCTCTCACCGAGCTCCTGAGAGTCTCTGCTTTCATTTCATCGAAAAGCGCCGATTACGAGCCGACGAACGAGTGGATGGTGAAGAAATCGCTGCGAAACTGCCAGGATCTGATCGGCGACGCCATCGACAAAGTGAACCGATCGCAAACGTCGATGGATCAGGCGAGTTCCGGCGGGAAGATTCTGAACGAATCGAAGATCGACGACATGAGGACGTGGCTGAGCACGGCGCTGACGGACCACGTGACGTGCGTGGACGGGGTGGCGGAGGCGGCGCCGGTGAACGCGGCGCTGCCGGAGGAGGTGAGGCGGGTGATGCGGAACTCCACGGAGTACACGAGCAATAGCCTGGCCATCGCGACCAACATGTTGACGATTCTGGAGCAGTTTCAGATGTCCGTACACAGAAAATTGCTGTCAATTAGCGCTCCGGCGTGGGTTGGGAGCGGAGAGAGGAGGCTGCTGGCGGAGGAGAAGCTGAAACCGAACGTGACGGTGGCGAAGGACAGCACCGGAGACTTTACGACGATCGGGGCGGCGGTGAGGTCGGCGCCGAAGATGAGAGAGGAGAGGTTTGTGATTTACGTGAAGGAGGGTGTTTATGTGGAGAACGTGGTGGTGGATTTGGGGTGCTGGAATGTGATGATTTACGGCGACGGCATGAATCGGAGCATCGTCTCCGGCAGCTTGAACATTGTGGACGGCACGCCGACTTTTACCAGTGGAACCCTAAGTAAGTCTATTCGGACCTTTTTTTTTGGACAAGTTTATTGTTATAACCGAAATAACTGCTAGGGCCGAAAATGCCTCAAATTCGTTAACGGACGGGTTGTCGTTTTGGTTAGGGTAAAATGGTAATTTGGGCCCTAACTCAACCATGGTAATAGGAAATTGTCAGTCTTGCTTTTAAATTTGAACCTATCTTAAGAGACTTGAGAGAAACCTTATGAAAGATTAGTTATAATTGACTAACAATAGTGATCATATGTACAAATTTATTCTACGAACAAGGGCACAAATATGTGTAAATAATGAAAAAAATGTTGACTAATTATGAAAATATTTTTGTATCTCATTTTTCATGTTTATTCTAATTTGTTTTATTGTTTCTATAGTCAATATGCAATTTTTTCTTTTTTTGCATATCATTATTTATGGATGTTTGTGCATTTAATTATATTTTTCTGGACTAGTTTAGGATAACAAAAAGTTTTTGTATTCAAAGATTCTCTGTTTAATGACATCCTTTATCTTGATTTTGGACAAAAACTTACTCCACAATATCTCAAAATTGGTGATAAATACCTATAACATAATATTTTTACTTCATTATTAATCTCAATTTGTAGTTATTTTTTAATGAACATAAATTAAGTGTAATTTGTGAAGTAATTTGATTAATAAGTATATATGGACTTTGGATTCAAATTTTCAATTAGCTGATGAAAACTCATTGGTAAATTTCTAATTTTTAACTCAAACATGATATATTGAATTTTGAATAAAATACTATTTCCTCTAATTTCATGTACTTTTACATATAGTAAGTTGTAGTAAGTACCTAGACATAGAGCTTTTGCAAATGAGTGATTTGTAACAAAATATTAAAGTAAAAACCAATTAAGTTAAACATTTCAAACGCGTATGATATAGACTCAAATTAACATCTTATAATAAATATTTTTTTTAACTTAACCAACACTAGTAGGTCATTAACTAACATCCTTAACATCCTTTTCATAAAAGAAAAACACAATATTTTAAAATGTTCTCTATCCACCTTGCTTAAAAAAAAAAAAACTGTCGCTGAATCTTTTAAGCTACACGTAACCCTATCCCAAGTCCAAACCATGCCCACACACACATATCAACTAACAAAAAACTATTTTATTCATCTCTTATCTGAATATAAGTAGTTCAAATTATCTTAATTTTAAGACTTAGCATGTTTTGACCTCTTCTACACTCCATACTACGTACCTTACCTGAATTGCTGTGCTTTGACTTTTGAATTTTCTGCACCATATACTATCTCTCAGAATTATTAAGAATCTTCGCAACCAGGCACGCGTGAGTGAACAACGTCACACAAATAAATATATTATAAATAAATAATAAATTGTCCTAACAATTTACATTTACGTGTACAGTTGCTGCTGGGAAGGGTTTCATTGCAAAAGACATGGGCTTTATAAACACAGCCGGCCCAAGCAAAAACCAGGCCGTCGCGGTACGGTCATCTTCCGACAAGTCGATATTTTATAGATGTTCTTTCGATGCGTACCAGGACACGCTCTACGTACACACCAACAGACAGTTGTTCCGAGAATGTCTGATCACGGGAACTATAGATTTCATTTTCGGATTTGCGACTGTCGTTTTCCAGAACTGTGACATCCAGCCCCGGCAGCCCCTGCCCGGCCAGTTCAACGCCATCACGGCACACGGTAAATTCGACCCGAACCAGAACACGGGCATTTCGATCCTACGATGTCGTATTGCCCCTAGTGGCCGAGTTTCGGCGCCGACATTTCTGGGGAGGCCCTGGAAGGACTATTCCACTACTGTGGTCATGCAGTCCTATATTGATGGGCTCGTGGATCCGTCTGGATGGACCACGTTTAGGCCCAATATTGAGCCTCCTAGCACCATTTTTTACGCTGAGTATATGAACAATGGGCCTGGGTCTGGGCTATCTGGTCGAGTTAAATGGGCTGGGTATAGGCCCAACATGACGGCCCAGGAGGCAGCGGAATTTTCGGTGGATAGTTTTATACAGGGGAACCAGTGGCTTCCTCGTGGAGGTATTGTATTTGATGGTACAAGTGTATGATAGGACCAAAAAGAATCTTTGGGGATTGAATGGGTCTCCTCTCCATATACAATACTAATTCAATTTAATGTTTTTTTATTTTTATTTTTTTCAATTTTTGTGAAGATAAAACGTTATGTTGTTCACCTGAGATAGTAACAATTTACTGTCTATTTGTACAATGTATAAATGTTGCGATTACAAAATTTAATTTTACATATGGTTTAGTTTAGAGGCTACAATTGGGGTTATAGGGGCACTTTAAACTTCATGAATGTATAGAAGAGACATGGTTAATATGATTTGCCTAATATGTGCAACTCATGCACAAATTAAGAAATAATGAAAATGATGATCAATAAGCTTCTTATATTTAGAGCAAATAAACAAGTCGATTTTTGCAAGCTATTGGCGGGTACATCAAGCAGAATTTGTTGCGAACTAATATGCTGGTACATGCATGGTGGAATAGTTTCACGTCCTGAAATAATGGGTGTCTCGTAGGCATATTACGAGTGATATTCGTCATGCGGCAAACTCTAAAATATGCTAATCGTGGATACTTCACTGTAGTGCATGTATAACATCTTTTGCTAGATTATGTGCTTCATATTACTTCACGCCTAAAAAAAAGGCTGACCCGACTTAGTTTTCGGAATTGAGAGAAAATAAGTAGTGTAGTTTATTTACATTTCATGTGAATAGCGAGTGGCAGCAAAGACATTAAATTAAGAGAATAAATTATTTCCATTGCACACTCAAAGTCAAAAACTTTCTCAGTCTTAAAAAACCCAGTATTTTCTTGTGAATTATGGTTTGTTTGCAGGCCTTGTATAACAGGTGCTCTTCTGGACGTTAATTTTGTCTCCATTACTCCATCTTTCTAAATTTCATCGTCTGCATAATTTGTACTTGATTCTGTACTATTGAATGTAATTTCTTCTTCCAATTATACGTTTGTCTAAAGCTTCAATGACAAATATCACAACAGACAAATATTCAAAAAAAAAAAAAAAAAAAATTGAGCCATGCCGGTGCAATTCAAATGTTATATAAGTAAATAATTACGCGCCTTCGAATAATCCACAACATTAATCAACAAATCTATCATCAATCAAAGTCATGGCTTCATCATCACTATGTTCATTCTCTGTGTTCTTGCTTTCCTGTTGCTCTCTAGCATTGCTAGCTTCATCAGCCAGGTTCCTTCACGCCCGCCCAACCAACCGTGACATAGTTTCATCAACCTGCAACCGCACACTCTACTCCGAACTGTGCGTGTCTTCCCTGAGATCGGACCCTCGGAGCGCCACGTCGGATCTCCGGGGGCTCGCGGAGATTGCGCTGAACCTGAGCAGGACACACGGGGTGGAAACGTTGTCCTACATCGAAGGGCTCAAGACAGAAGCTGCCAATAGCTCCGACAAGTACGTGTCCGGTTGCTTGAGCGATTGCTCGGAAGAATATTCCGACGCCGTTGAGAGGTTACAGAATTCGGCGGGAGCTCTGAGGAGTAAGGATTATGGGGCGGTGAACGCGTGGGTGGCGGCGGCGATGACGGATTCGGAGACGTGCGAGGAGGGGTATATGGAGAATCCTGACAATGTAGTTGGAGATGGTTACTGGTCTCCTTTGACACAGAGAAACCAAAATTTCTCCATGATTTGTAGTAATTTTCTAGCGATTACTAATCTTCTTGAATGAAATTGGATGTGGAGCCAGTTATTTTCCAAGCTAGAGTGTTAGTTTTAGGCCTTTATTCAAGATTTTCAACGTTGAACAATCATGTGTAGAGTAGAATATAATTGGGCCAACATCTAGACAGAGTATGTGAATGTCTTGAAACAAGTATGATATTATCTGTTGAATGCAAATTAGGATTCTATAGCTAGGCGTCCCAGCCCTGCCCATGCACAAATATCGTCTAAAATTGAGTGTTGGTTTTTTTATTTTATATGAAAGTTAGTTATACATGAATTAACCATAATATCCTCGCAGTAAGTTAATTAGTATATTTTAACACATGATCACGATGATAAAGGAGCAAATGTACCACATTAACTAGCTTCTTATTTAAATTTTCTTAAAATAGAAACGAGAGCACTTATTCTGAGACGATGAGAGACTATTAAATGATAAAAATATCAAAATAAGAATAATAGGATACAAGTAATAAAGGTGACACGTTCACACAAAGCGTGAAACGCCACCTCAATGATCAAGTGTTTGAGTGGAAGTCAAGTCCTTGAGCGGCATGGACACTCGAAGTTCACTTCAAAGAAGCTCGCACTCCTAACTCACGCCCAACAAACCTAAAGGCGATACTCCTGATAGTCTTATCTTACATCCGCTCGGACCTTTATCAACTCTCCAAAATAACTCAGGGCGGGAACCACCATACATTGTATGAGAGGCAGACCGTCTAGCATGCATACAAGTCTGTCTAGCAAATCTTCTAAAACTAGTTGATCTAACGTCTAACAAATCTTGTGAAAGTAGTTGGTCCATAAATAAACTCTTTTTATTTATTTATCAACAAGCATACCACAACACCCAGACTCGTACCTAAAACTTCAAAGGGACCAAGTGCCTTAAGCCACTTGTCCCAATGGTTGGTCCATTCATAAAGTCTTATGTATATTCTTTTCAACCATGTGTGGGCTTCCCCGTACTTTCAAAGCACCCAAGTGCTCCACGGTTCTTCTAAATACCTAAACTCAAAAAGGGCCCAAATTTTAAGCCTAACAACAAAGGCAAAGTGTGTGCCTCCTAATGAACAAATAAATTACTTAAGCATCAAAGGGATTCAGTTAAAAGAAGTCTTGTTTTACAGGTTATTGCCAAAAATTATTATGAAGCATCATTTGATGAAACCGGTAGAATGGAGCAGAAAAGTATGACTTAGCCCAAGAACACGAAAAATGGAAACAGAAAGTCAGAAAGCTCAGCAAGGGCGGGGGATTCAAGTCTCATGCCTGAACCAAAATCACAAAAAACCCAAGTCATCTCATTCAAGTACAACGATGGGGAAATCAGGAGACAAGATGTTGTTGCTTTTACGTTTTGGAATAAGTTTATTCCTATCTTGGAGAATGATGCAGAGAAATAACTAGAGAAAATACAGGGCAAAAAGGTTCTCATGGCTTAACTGGTAAGAAAATAAGTACATTGAATAACTAATTTACCAAACAAGCCCCCTAGGGGTGGTGCAATGGTCAAAATACACAACTTCACATAGGAGGTCGTGGATTCAAATGTCATTGCGCCGGGTGGGGTGAAGTTTGGGTTGAAAGGGGAGAGCTACCCGTGTTTGTAGCTAAATTTTTAAAAAAAAAAAAAAAATTACCAAACAAGAGGGATGGATGTATTTGTGTGATTAAATTAGTTTTCATAACAATAAATAAAAGCGAAAGGACCAGAAGTAGCACTAAAAAAGCAGTAGGGACCTATGAGAAAATTTGTACCACCGATAGCTTAGCATGCGTGGACTTCCAAAAGATATTGGTGACATGAAATTAACAACCATTATAAGATTAGAGGCTTGATATCCATATCTTCATCCGACACGTTATATTCATATATTATATATGAGTCGTGGAACTCGCAAGATCATTCGTGTCGTCTATTAGTTCCAAAAAACTTGAATTCGCCACCGCAAAAAATTTGAAAAAAATTAAAAACTGAATTATGTTTGCTATTATGAGTGGAAGAGAGAATATTGAAGAAACATGGATATGCAATAACTAGTTTTAGGTGCTTGGGTTGGTTGTGAGAAAACAACTTATTAACAAAAATTGAATTGGACTGAAGTTAAATTTATAATATATGGCCAAGAAGATGGTAATTACACGTTGGGGCCGTCGCCGTACGGTTACTGTAGCTAACCAACCACATTGAACAAATTTGAAAAATACTAATCAGACAAATTCCACTGTGTAACTGTGGAGTATCATCAATCATGTTGTCAACAACGATGGTTGGATGGTGTATTATCAAACACCAAATAAATGCCACGTGATGGGCAAGAATGCGACTTGTCATACTTTAAACAAGAACCCAAGACGATTTTGGTACTCAAATTTTATTATATTAGATATGGTATTTTAATTTTAATTTTCAATTCAATTTGGTGCTCACCGTAAAAAACCAAAACCGTTATGTGATTTCTAAGTGTACTGACGACGGCTGATGTGCCAAATAACACGCTGACGTGGCAAATTCTAATCATGTGACGGGTATTTAAAGTAATCTCGTGAACTCAATTTTAATTCATCTTCAAGTTAGTCTTACTTTCGAGGGCCTGAGTCATGCTTGTTGTACCAAAATCGATGGCAAATTTACGCAATTTCAGCTGCACATCTCAGCTCCATATTTGACAAATTATTTACGAATTTTAATGCATCATTAGACGTTCTCAACTCATAGTGGTTTTGGTTTATCTAAGCCACGTTGGGCTCTTTTAAATCAAACTTGAATATATGCTCACAGTAGGACTCGTAAAATTTGAATTTGGCGGTCTTTTGTAAAAAAATATTTTCTGAGTTCCAAAAATTCGTTTTGCCCTTTTAAGTACTTAATTCCAAAAAAAACGTTATTTTTTTCTTCTTATTATCATTCTTTTTTATATGACGAAAATCTTGAGTTTCGATTTTGTTTCATTTTCGAGTTAGTCATACGCTAAAGAGTTTGAACACTACTTTTTGTATCAAAATAGAAGACAAACTTACGCGACTTCATTACTAAACATATTGATTGCGTATCAAAAAAAAAAAACTAAACATATTGATTTCAAACTTTCATGCATAGTCAAATTTTAAATTTAATTCAATTTGATTATGGAGTATAACTCAATAATATATATACCCCTACACATATCTACACATCTCTAGTGCTTTCATATTTTTGGAAAGAACCGAAAAATAACAAAATTGATTATAGCTGGCCTTAATGTGACTATCGGGAGTACTCTTCGCTAAGTTCAACATATTATCGAAAAACTTTAATCGTTTTGAAGTGGAAGTTAATTTCGCGTATAGTGCGTGTGGACACCACCATGGATATTGGATGTCTCGAGCATCATCAAATAATTAATAATTAATACAACTAAATTTGAATTTTATTTCCATGAAAGGTGCAGCTTAAGCTCAATTGCAACTTTTGCATGTGCTTGTGTCCTCGAGAAAGCGAAAGAAGATAATCGTGCTTAATTATCACTAATTAAATTAAGTGTGTATATATGTATGGTCGCTATCGATTGATCTACAATAGCTTTGTTGTGTACTGTACGTACACAGTACACTTGCCGGAAACTACCAAAAACAGTTCTGGAGAGTTGTAGGTGCATGCTTTGATATCTAGTGAATTGGGTAATGAAATGGCTACAAATTTGTCAATACTAAAAGGAACTTATTTGTACTACTTAAAGTAATTGCTCCTATATATATACAAAAAAAATGTTAAATGTATCAAATAAACTAGACGATGCAACCACTAAGGGTGGCGCAGTTGGTTATTCTAGCTGTGTGAGTGGGATGAGGT
>JAYMTF010002810.1:0-16998 GCA_036897485.1 Pelargonium nanum | reverse complement strand
TTTGGGACAAAAAATTTAGACAAACAGGACACTCATTTTGGGACGGAGGGAGTAACATTTATTAAATAAAATATGGTTATTTCTTTATATTAAAAAAATGGTCATAGTCTCCTACATAACATAACTTGTTGCTGCAACTTCACATTCACCTTTTCTTTTCTTCACGTATATGCTTTCTCTATTGTGGTGAGCTTGTACAACCAACACGGACCTCCATTTTTCCATCTCTTTTTTACACTCATTTATGACCCTTCTATTTTCAGCTTGAACATCATAAATGACTATTTATCTGTCAATTTGTAAATCAACATTAGATTTTGCTAACCTGAAGCGTGTGAGTCAACTGATATAAGATGTTCCAGCTTAACTTGATATCTCGAGTTCAAGATTTATGAAATTTTATCATCTATCCCCGTTCGAATGATAATTAGTGTCGTGTGGATCCACTAATATACAAGAATATATATTAGATTGGGCTATTTATTTGTAACTGATATGGATAATGGGCCTAGTATGAAATGGGCGTTTGTTTCCTAAAATGGGGTATTTCTTATTTATCTAGAGCGCATTATTGCTACCCAATGAGGCTTTATTACTGTTTGGAGTTTACATAAACCCCACCTTAAATTGGGCCTTTGCTTTTATATTTTGAGACATCTAGTTTGGGCCTTTTTCCATTGGCCCAACAAGAGAAAGTAGCTTATGCAAGTAAACATACTATCATTGACTAGAGGAGCTAAGATTGAGAGAAAACATGATGAGTAAAATGGACATCTGTTAACTGAGTTATATCAGTTTTGCTTAAAACTAAGTAGTTTAATACATTCATTAACTTATCATTAATCAAAACTACGTAGTTTTGATTTAAGTAAAAAAAAATCCAAAAATCCATATGTTTATCGAAACTACGTAGTTTTGATAAGTAATGAGTTAATGAGTGTATTAAATTACGTAGTTTTAAGCAAAACTGATATAACTCTTATATCAGTCAACTGATGCTCATTTTACTCAAACATGATTGTATACAATTGTTAATTGATTAATCAAGTTGAAGAAAAAGGGACCATTTTGGGATCAAGCGCGTAATTAGGTCATAAGTTATAAGTTGATCTATCATGTCAGCGTCCCATTAAATAAAAGTTTGAAAATATAACAAAATCGTACCGTGATATCGACTTTACTAAGAAAAATATCTAAAATTGGCACGAAAATGAGAAGCTCCAAAATAGAGATTCTCAAATAAAGGCTGCTTTTAGGCAAAACCTCATTTCAATCACTATCTTACCAAATTAACCCATAAGTGAGTATAGGCTATAGCTAACAAGAGATCAACTAGTGAAAATGACTTGTAGAAAAGTTGGAAAAAGAAAAGCTAATGCAAGAGAAGCATGTGGAGCTAGAGTAAGAGGCAAGTATAGATGGTGGCAAGTCATAAGTTAACTTCATATTTGCCTTTAATTACATGCAATTTGGAGATCTTTTTGCACCTAATAATAAAATTCCAAAAACAATTAAGCATCATCCTTTGTAACCCTACAATTGCAGGTTGGCTATATCTTTTTTTATTTCCTTCAAACATAAAAAAGAATCAAACCACACACATAATTTAGGGACTTATATAGTTCTTGATATCAAACTCAAACCATAATTTGACTCTATTAGAATTGAATTCAATGTCGATCTTTTATCAACCAAATCGCATGATTTAAAGGTCTCTTTACTCTATACGTAGAGAGAGAAAACAATGAGCACCAAACACTTTATTATTGGCACAGACTTAGCCATACACAAATCAATCAAATCAGAATGGATGTTATGTTTCGGTTCTACAGGATTATTAAGACTGATATGAGTGTTAATTTGTGATGTGTCAAATTTTCATGCGTTGATCATCTAAGTCTCAGTGATTGACTTCTTGATGAGATTTTTTTTTCAATTATATATATATATATATATTATAGTATGTATATGGTAGTGTTGTTTATTTGATACGTAGGTACATGGCTGTGATATTCTGGTACGTATTGAGTGGACCAAAGTGTCAAGGTTGGAGGTGGTAGAGAGTGATGGGTGCATGCATAAAAGAAATGAAACCTACAACATCAACATGGCTAAAAATATTAAACAACTATAGAGATGAGGGTTCAATCAATTTGCCAAAACTCACAATTCACAACTAGGTATAGAGACCATGTCATGTGTAAAGGAGGAGGTGAGCTCCTCTTGATGGGGACACATGGCATGTCATGTACGTATCACAAATAACAAAACTATATATAATATGAAACCATGTTATATATAACTCATTTTTTTGTTGGAAAAAGAAACCTAATTAAACATTCAAATTTGAAGATAAAATAAGTTTTGTTCGTTACAAAACTATGTAGCACTATTACCTAATAAATACAAGCAATTTTTCAAGCAGATGCGAAACAAACTTATACGTATCTGAATGCTGTGATGATATTTGGTTATGAAGTTGGCAATAAAATTGGTTTCTCTTGAAAAAAGCCTAAACAACACATATCCTCACAAACTCTTTAATTCTTAGCACTACAAGTAACAATTAGGAAAGCCCGCAAATGAGATAGCCTATAACAATTATTCAATATGTCAAGACCAATAAAATGATAGCTTCATCGCCATCCAAACTGGGAAAAAGATTAATGTTATCTAAGATGATCCAAAATTCAATATACAGAGCCGATGCATGTTCCACTCTTCTCGATGAATGTGTTAATCATGATTCATCGTGATCTCTAACAACAACATCAACATCACTGTTTAAGTTATTAGGACCTGTGCAACCATGCACTATAATCACTTTATTCATTTTATATATATAACTAGTCCTCCTAGTCCTTGAGAACAAAAACAAAAAACTTGGGATCATAACATTTAAAATGTGCCACTTGTTGCACATTAGGTGGACAAGACCTAGCTTTGGTCCTATGTCTATGTCCTGAAACTCAACCTTTGTTTCATAGCAACCATATGATGGAGTGGGTTTGGTTTTGGATTGGGGTTGAAGATGATGGATTGGATTGGTTTGGTTTGGTTAGATGAGATTGAGACAATATCTGTTCATATTAATATCAAATGCTGGACACTATATATGCAAGAAAACAAGAAGTAATGAAAAAAACAAAAAAAAACATGAAGATGATATTGATGGGGATGATTTGAGATAAAGAAGGAATGGGGTTTGGGTGTCAAAAGGGTAACCATGTGAGTATTCACAATTGTCTTCAACCATCTTGTTCTTGTCCACCATTTTCTAATTAATATTTTTCTTCTACACTATACTACTTGTTCCACATCTTTGTAAACTAGCTAACCTATAATACAATGCTCACTATACTCCACAAGATGGTTCTTGAAAGGGAGAGGAATGGTAGCCAATCTCTGTCCCATCACCATTCTTCACAACTAGTTTATCATTGGTTTTTATACGATGACCAAAATGATCCATGTACTATTAAAAATATACCAAATTAAGTCTTGTACTATAAAATAGGCCATATGTTTAAATATAAAAAGAGGAAAAACTTTCTCAGCCAAAGTTTAAGGGTTAAGAATTGAGACTCATCCAAGCCAGTTATGACATATCACCTCATAAATTAACAATCATATCCACTCTAATAAATTTATTTTTGACCATTTGGGCATAAATGTGAAGTTGATTATCTAGACTCTTATATATAGCTTCTGAATATTAGAGATGAAATTTCTAATATTCTGAATAAATAAAGGGAACTTTCGTAGAAGACGATTTTTACATTAAATTTGACACACTACAATTACAAACTACAACTGTCCACTTGGCTGAGCGGTAAAACAGTTTGTGGTTCAAGCTCGAAGTCTCAAATTCGAGACACCTCATATATAAGCGTGACATGTGTCATATAGTTATATGCATGAGTGAGATTTTTTATACAGTAAATATCACGTGCACGATGAATTATTTAATGGAATGTGGATTTTCAATAGAGTTTATAGCTTTATGGATTGCATGTGATGCATCCGCATAAAAGGCTGCCTGCTGGTTGATGTTGTGATTTGAGGACCCTTTCTTTCATTATATTTTTGTTGGATCTTTGTCCTCTCTATAAATTCACTACATGGAACACACCAATTTCTCATATATTTTTCTCTTTACATTCTATGCAAATAAAATTTAATCCATATATATGGTTAATGGTCCCATATATAATTCTTCATCATTCCCTTTCTTTTATAGTTGAGTCACTTACAAAAAGATTTTCAACAAATGATTCATTATTAGCATGTGATGCCAACAATTTTATAATTAGAATATGTTACTATCGTTCTTTAGACTTGACAACCGTCGGCACGTTGTTATGTTAATTATTGTTCAATCATCATTTTAATTATACATTCGCTCATCATTAAACAATTGACATACTTGATATATCGTGAAATATATTAAATTATTGGAGGGACCTTTTAGGATTAAATGATCTTAATTAACTGTTGATATATGATATGTGACAATTCAAAAGAAGCACGTAAAAATTCGAAAATGAACAGAAACCATACGTTCACATATCAATTATTAGTGTTTCGTATGATAACTTAAACTTTTAAGAGAGTCTCGACACGTCTGCCTAACTTTCCGGAGCGGACAGTGGCTTGTCGAACTCAAATGGCATGTTGGTGGGTGCCAAATGTCATTAAATCGGATTGTGATTTTTGTTAGATTGATAAGAGGTACCAATGGAGCCCAAGAGGTAGAGGCCAGAGGGAGGGTCCAAGTAGGTTTTCATGTATTTACTGCTTATTTAATTTGATGTAAGAAATAAAAACTAGTATACAAAAATGAAAAAGAATGTGGAATCTGATCGACACTCTCGTGCACCTTCTGCCACAAAACAGTACATCTTTATATTCACACATTATTTTAGTATTTATTTTGCTTTTTTCGTATCCTTTCCTTTTCGGGTGAGAGCAGAGAAATGCATCCAATGCAAGTTTATTTTTACTTCACTATATGACACAAAATTCTGTTTTATTTATTTATGTTTTTTATTTTAAAAATAATATCAATTTTTTTAACATATTGGAGTATGATCTCCAAACATATGATACGACTGTTAAAATATTGTTTTAACTTGAGATTTCGAAATGATTTGATTTTGGCATAACATAACAAAGACATAATTATTCAATCTAACATGATATTCGCTCAAAAATTAATATATCATATCAAGAACTGTGCGGTAGATTTCTCGGCATTATGACCATTAATCTATATATGATCACACACCTTATTCCAAAAAACGTCAATATAAACTTCCCAACAACTTCACCTACGGCTATATATTGGCGGAGTGGTATGAGGAGATCATGATCGATCTGTTTAAGGCATCTCAAAGGTAGTTGAGTGTTCGAGTATACTTTTGATCTATATGTAAACTAAAGTCGTGCACGACTATTATTTATTGGCATGCAACTCGATGGTGCGTGATCAAACAATTAACAATGTCTTCCATCATCGTTGCCCTAACCCTAAGCAAATGTCTCTGTCCAAAATCCAAGTCCTTAATTAAGACATTGGTTTGAGAATGAGAGGACAATCTATAGGGACATTTGTTCACGAGTTCATGGCTTCATATTATACCTAATCTTCCCCGAACTTGAACGTTAAAAACGTAAGCCATGCAAATGATGATCACTTGCTTGAATTTTGTGTTCGGTCAAGAAGTCACATCCAAGGCTTTCTTGAAATTCCATGCAAGTCATTTCCAAGAAGACCAACGTACCTACTTTACTAAGTAAGAGGATCAGTGGGTCATGACTAACATGGTGAGGCAAGCTAGTAGGAAACCATAAAAATAAAAGTTGAAACTTGAAACAAACCCAGCAACAGTCCTCTAGGTCTAGGCCCTCCCAAAAGTGTCACTAACCATGAATATCATCACTTGGCCTTGTCTCGTTACATTTAATATCCTCTTTTGCACCAAGATTTGATGGGATAGGCCTTAAGGTCCATACAATAGTGATGAATTGTATACATATAAAAAAGTTACATGGTAACCCCAAACTCTTTTTTTACTGGGAGTATATGTAAATAGAGTTCTGCGAGACTAGTTTATAAGTTAAAAGTATCATAAACGTTATTCTTGAAAAGATTTATTATTGTAATCCACATGCGGGTGAGAGAGAGAAAACAATACAAATTGATGTCTGTATGAATATTACAACGGATATGTTGACGACAAACCCATCATAATTGGATGTCAGAGTATTGCGAAAGGCGCCAAACCGATGACAAATCTCTTTGTACAAAATAGCGAATACAGTTTCGACGTATACTATTAAATTTAACGACATTGTCTGTCGCAACCCGCTTGCGACAAGAAAGTTGGGTTCTTGACCGTCGTAACTCTGGTGCAACCCAAATTTTCTGACGATTAAGCAACGCTTGCTACAAAATCATCGTCGCGAGATGAACAATTTCTTGTAGGGAAAAGAGGAGTATATCTTAGCCAAATGATTTGCAACGATATTGATTTTCTTAAGGACAAGCACGTATATGACTTCGTTGACTTCGTCAATCAAACGTTTCTTATCCTTACAATCATGAATCAAAGAAGCTCATGAATCAACTTTAAGAAAAAATAGCTATTCAAGAATCAGCACCAAAACTCCAAACTCCTTACCTTTTTATGTTGAAGCCAACAACATAATTATAAATATATAAAATAGAAAAAGGAGTGATGAAAAGTGGTCCACCATATAAATTTGGCAGAAACAGCCGTGACTGTTACTGTTGAGTGTGGTTACAATGTAAGATAGCCACAGCTACATGGGTGTGTCTTTTTGTTCTGTCATTTCAGCCAACCAACCACAACTCGTGAGAAAGGAAAATAAAACATCCCAACCATGTCTGAATTCTTGAGACATTTCCTCTAAACACTCCATTACACACACTGTTTATCTCTCTCTCTACAACTCCCACATTGCATCAAATGTTAGGTATGCTTAATGTCAAATATGAATTCTGTCCCCTTAGCTACCATTTCACATTATTGACCAAAACACCTTTCGGTTTGTAATAGTTGTATAATCCATACATCGTAACAACTACAAATAAAACGTTTTTTTCAACACATACTGTTAGATATTTTTATATATTTCATTTGCCTCAAAATACTGTACTATGTTTAATGAAGTTGAGTGAACAAAAAAAATGCAAGATAAGGTATCAAACCTATGCGCAAGTTGAATGTGTCTGACATGCAAGAACTATAAAGACCCTAGCAAACTAACATAAAATTTTACGCTATGTTGTGGATATTGTCCTCTTTCGGTCATCTAAAATTGTGTGGAAGACGTCTTAGAGACTTTAATTTTATTGTCATAACTATGTCATCGTACACTCCTTATAACATTTAACTTTTGATATAATCTATATCACATCTCAAAATGAGTGTATAATATTAAAGAACTTCTTAAATTTTCTTAAAACAAAATCCAACTGCTGAACATGAAAGATTATGATTTTCTTGCGTTTCAAATCAAATTCAAGAATCTAAACAATATATTAAGAAACTTTCATTTTCAATCGTAGGGGTAGTTGCACTTGTAGTATCATCTTGATAGTCAAGATTCATAAACATTCAAATATTATTGGACATTAAAATGTTGGGAATAAGATGTGAGAACAACAAGTTGCAGGAAAATCATATGTGTGTGTGTGTATATGTGGATCACCATCGTTCACTTGCGCTATCCAAAAAACCATAAGATAAGGCAACACAAAAAGGAATGGACATAAAACACAAACCATCTGCTAAGCTAACCATACCAAAATCACAAACTTCTTTTTCTTCTGTACTCAACCACCCCTCCAAACCAAAAATTAAAATCAATAATGCACAATTCTAAATCATCACACACCTAATAACAAAAACCAAAAAAAAAAATTAAGAAATTACAGTTGGGTCACTAATAATTTTCAAACCGTTACACAAATCAACGGCTTCTCTGCTTGGGAATCGGCGCAATCGGCGCACGTTAGCAACTGGGCTCTCTCGGCTTGCGAATCCCAATCCGTGGTCCCGATCACGTAAAGCATCAGCCCGGCACAGCACACTTGGGCCGCGAGAAGGCCCATCCAGAGCCCACAAAACCCAACTCCGAGATAAAACCCGAGCCCAACCGCCACCGGCATGCCCACCAGGTAAAACGCTCCGAGATTCACGGTCGCCGCCGTCGCGGGCCGCGCGCTCCCCCGGACCACCCCACACCCCACCGTCTGCGGGCAGTTCCCGAGCTCGCACAGCCCTAGAATCGGCAGCGCCGCCGATGTCAGCCGTATGATCTCGGCGTCGTTTGTGAACATCCGCCCCCACGTGTCCCTCATCCCAGATGCGAACATCATCGCCAGCAGGCCCATGATGGCGGCGAAAAACACCGCCACCACAGCGGATAATTTGGCCCTCTGCGGGCGGTTGGCTCCGAGCTCGTTCCCGACCCGGGTCGAAACCGCCAGCCCGAGGGAGGAAGGGAACACGTAAATCAGCGACGTCGTTTGGATCAAAACCCCCATCGACGCCACCGTCGATTTCGGATCCACCAGGAGCCCGCACAAGACGATCATGATCTCGTACCACCACCACTCCAAACACACCGATACGCAGCTCGGCGCCGCCAGCCGCACCAGCGGCTTCCACCCCGTGAGGCACTCCCGGCTCGGCTTTACCCAACCGGGGAGCCGCACGGAGGCCACTAGACACAAAACCACGAAGATGTTGGAGGCGGCGGAGGCGGCCGCCACGCCAGCGACGCCGAGGCGGAGGTGGTGGACGAGGAGGAAGTTGGCGGGGAGGTGGAGGACGGTGCCGGCGAGCGACGCTAAAGTGACCGGGATGGTGACGCCCTGTGCGCGAAGGTAAATGCGGATTGGGTGGAGAAACGAATTGGTGAGGAGGTCCGGGAGAGAGAACACGAGGTACGTGTGTGCGATACGCACGATATTCGGATCTTGGTGGAGATAAAGCAAAATTGTGGAGACGTTGAGCCAGAGGAGCGAGATGGGGACGGAGGAGAGGAGGAGGAAAATGACGGCGCGGTGGAGAGTCAAAGATAGCAGCTTGGGTCGGTTCGAGCCGTATGCCTGTGAGCAAAGCGGCTCCATCCCGAGAGCCAGCCCAGAGAGGACGGAGTAGCCGGTGATGTTGGCGAAGGCGATGGCGAGCGAGCCGGCGGCGAGCTCGAGGTGTCCGAGGCGGCCGAGGAAGAGCATGGAGAGGACGGAGCGGGAGTAGAAAATGAGGGCCGTGAGAGCTATGGGGAAGGAGAGGTTGAAGAGCGATTTGGACTCCGAGACGATCTCGGAAACTGTAACCGCTGGATGGACTATAAACTGGTGCCTTTGAATCAGAGCGTCGTAGAGGAGGTGGAGATATATATGGTGATGGGTTTGGGGTTTGTCGGAGGACATGACGATGGTAGGTTTGGTGTTTGCTCTCATGAAGACCACTCTGTTTCGTTTTCTGAATGTTTCACGGACGGAACCACATTTATAAATAGCAGCTGCAAGTGCCAGCAGCAAGACTTTTTTTTTAAATAAAAAAATAATTAAGTAAATTGAATATAATCTTTTTTACTGGCTTAAAAAGAGGAGGTGCAATTTCCGATATTAATCTCGCCGGTAGGTGTGTGTACTGTATTGTACAGTTTTGTTGTTTTTTTATCTTACATGCTCGTTCTCAAGAAACCATTGGATACCTAAAACTATCATACTACGTACACTTCATTCCATTCCGTTCCAGTTGTGGCTGAAAAGACCACAATATCCTTTTTCTTCATAGCTAAGGCTGGAGTGGAGGGACAAAATTTCTAAAAAAAGCAAGTTTGAGAAGATGAAAATGGAGATGGTGATGATAAGGTTGGGGTGGAGAAGACAGGGGACACACGTGCATGTGCACGTGCAGGTAGGAACATTATTAGATCCCTTTCTATTCTAGTAGTAATTGTATGTTCTGCTTCTGGGTGTGCAGAGAAATGGTCAGAGACACACTGAAAACAGCAGTAGCAGAAGCAGCAGAGAAATGAAAGGAAGGAAGGAGAGTAGTGAATGTGATTGGGCAGGCTGACGTGGAGTGGACCTGCTGATGTGGACCCAAATGTACTATACTTAAAACTGGGATTTTCATTTTACCTAGTTAAATAAATTCACTAATTTGTTGAGCAACAAGGATAGAGATGTGTACGTGATGATCGGAGGAGTACAAGCTGGACCAGGAAGAGGAAGAAGAGTCATATAATTGAATATTGACCTCATGAGTAAGCAAAGCAGCCCCCAGTGGCAGTAAAGGGGATGGCCTCACCAGCTGGCATATATGCGAACATTTATGTGAGACGTCCTGAGTGGTATGTTATCTTATTCAGTTTGCATCAGGGAAACTGCTAAGTGGTACTCTCGATTTATATTCACGGCCATGCTTGGGCTCAAACTCATCTATGTTATTTAATTTCTCGTGTATTGATGATAAGTTTATAACTGTTCATTTTGAGACAAAGAGTCTATCTGTTTATTGGCGTGGAAGTGAGATAAGGAGACAATGGACAAGGAAACGTAATGGTTTATTAATGGTAGATGCCAGTTAGTAATGTGACCCACAAATGCAAATGAGATAGAGTTATCACATAGTAATTAGATGGTACGAAACTAGGAATGAAAAATATATATGGATGTAAGTGTAAGAGTGAGTGATTGGGTATACTTCACTCATTTTCCCTAGAATTGATTCATTGTTAGGGTGTGTTTCTAAAACGGGGACCTCATCTCCATGTCAATCTCCATCTGCTGCTGAGTAAATACAAGTGTCATCAATATTAGCTTTCGTCTTCAATAAAATATCTTCACTTTGTTGCCCCCAACCCCAACTTCAACCGTCTCTTTCCTGCCTCCCAACATCTATTTATATTCTTCATTATTTACTTTTCTCATTTAACACCACATATAATTACAATTGCTAAGTTCCAAGAAACAAAATTATTATTGTAAGTAAAATAAGTAAAAATAAGTACTAAACCAGGTTGAACCAAATGATTTATGCGTTTTTTTTTTAATAAATCATGAGGTTCTTGAGCGGACTCGCAAACTCGCAGTTGACACTTTTAAGTCGTTTTACCACACCTAGACTAATCCTCATTTGAGTCGGGGAGGACCACAAGGGCGGCAAACCTCTCCCTACCAAGTTTTAACGCAACTGCATTCCCAGAAACTCGAACTCGTGACCTCAAGTTAAGCTAAAACAATCCCTTATCAATTAACCCACACGTTTGGTGGTAAAATGAAAGTCTAAAAATCTAATAATAATAATAATAATAATAATGATAATAATTATGATAATAATAATAATAAAGAATTGACATAGGTTGGTTTTTTGGGTCGCTCGTGAGGCAAGACTTTACTTCTAGCTGGGAATGGCCGCGGGGATGGAGTTTTTAAGGATAATGTGTCTCGTTTTTTCTTTACTTTTAATAATTTTGGGGCTGATCAATATTTCTTGATAATTATATGTATTTATTTATTTCAAAAAATATTATTGTTGGTAGAGAAACACGTACACACCAACACAAAGAAATACACGATCTATTTTTAGTCTACAAATTATGAAACACAAGTACGAACATTGACTGTAGAAAAAGTCATGCATTTTAAGTTATTTTCTTATTTTCAATCGAAGAAACATTTTTTTTTTTTTTTGTATTGACAACATGCAATATTTGACTCTCTTTTTTTGTTTTTTTTCATGCTGATTCTAGACATATATCAGTTTTTTTTTTTTAAACAAGACACATTTCAATTAGATACACTTCAATTCACTATATATACATATGCATGCACATATATATACTGACAAATTATTTGCGTAAATTGTAGACTGCATATTTTCTATCATAACTCAGTTGATCATTTACTAATGTGTCACATGTGCAGTTTTATGAACACATGAATATATTATATGGAGTCCTCATTCAATGTTGCATGTGATTTTCTTATCAAAAATCAAATTATAAGACTATTGAGTAAATAAAACAATATGTCTAACCATAATGATGCATTCAGATTTTGACTTTGTTCCATTTCAAATTAGGTTTAAGCTAATATACATATTAGTGACAAAAATATATAGCATAGTGGTCAAGAGAAACCACTGGAAGCGCCAAGAGAAGTCTAATAAAATAACTAGTGTGTTGTTCATTCCAATTATCATATTCACACGACAAAATTGTTTCTAAATTTGAACTATAGAATCTTTTTGGGTGTATAAAAACCTAGTAGTTTCTACCTTGTTTAAATTTAATAAGCACAATCATATAAGTTCAAAAATTTGATATGTGAAGATTCAATCATCTAACCATAGCCTCTCATTAACTGATAAAGATATTGATGTTACATGCAAAAATAAAAGTTAAAAGACGAATGAAAATTAATACACGCGTGAGGCTCTAGCGTTCTCGTATCCGAACCACTTCTCCAGTTTGATCTCTAAAATCTTTCCCAAAATATCCATCACGACCAAGGACACTCGCGCCTATGAAAGCCACCTTTCTCTACCAACTTGGCCTACTTAGCATTACTTTGGTCGCGACCAAATGCAGTCATTCTGCCTTATTCATTTTTCAGTCGATTCGTCGTGTGAACCGAGTCACTTCCGGAGGACCTGGAAAAGGCCATAACACTTGGCAAGCATAATGGGCCATAACACTTGGCAAGCATAATGGATAAAGTGTTCATTTAATTTTTATTTTTAAGAGAACATATGCATACAACATTAAATGTGTCTTACTTTATCAAATGTCTAATATTGGTCAAATAATATCTTTCTTTCACATAAAAGAGGAAGAAAGAAAAGAAAAGAAATAGATGTTGAGCTTGAACTTGGTTGGTGCTTGGTGGAGATCTTGTCCCATAGAACTCAACATTTTGATTTATACAGTAAATAAACTCACGATCTGCGACATAAATTTATGTCATATTTCAATCACAAAATGTAATTTGTGAAAGAACTGCGACAAAATGGTTGTGACAAAGATTTCCATCACAAACGTGTGTTTGTGACATAAAATATGATTTATGTCACAATTTGTAACAGAATTGTAACATAAATTTTCTCTCACAGACTTTCGTCAGAATTTGCAACTTCTTTTGTATGATACAATAGATATATTATCTACAACTTTGATCACTTACTTTTTTCTCTTCAAAATTGAATGCATATATACTTGAATAGGTGTATTAATTATTACTTGCTATCTATGCATGCAACCACATATGTCACTATCTTTTCATGTTTAATTTTCTTTATCTTGATTTCTACATGGATATGAAGTTGAAATGAAATGGAAAGAACCAATCAGGTTATGGCAGATCCAGCAAGTACCACAGTGTGATGGTTTTCTTTCGTATTCATAGTTTGTCTTGTCTCTTTCTTTCATTTCTGCTTATAATATAATACTTTTTGTTTTTGTGATTTTCGTTATACCCATCAGCTTAAGTTCTGGTGTTTTGTACTCTCTCCGCCTCAAAATAGACGTATTGTAAAGTTAGTTGATATTCATTCCAGTAAATGTCAAATTTTATAAAGTAAGATATATCAAATGGTTAAACAAACATTTAATGTAGAAATAAGGAGAATTAAGTTGAGGAGTTAATTAGAATTTCCGATTTTAGAATGAGTAATGACAAGTTTTATTATTTTTCTCAATTCATAATCTAGGTTGATTGAAGGATTGGATTTGCAAGCCTAGGTTTTGTACCATACTCTGTAAGTCAATGTGTCATCTCCAGCCTTAAACTTAGCTGTTACTGTATGTAATAAAATATATGTTAATGTTTGACCACATTATATATATAATGTTGATTTGTTTTTAGTTTGGAGATAAATAATTGAAATTGGTGGATGGAAAAATAATTGATAATGGAGCCGTACCATATTAACACTTCCTTCTCCAACTGTGCTTGTATGGGCTCCATGCATTATGCATTATTTGTAAGACAATTTTTGTAGATAATATTTTAAATAGAGCACAATATAATCAATTCACATTTTCATCATCCGATCGAAGTCTGGATAGTAGACTAGCTATAATAGTTTCAAATAACAAAAGACAGTTTATGGATTTATCATTGTAAATTCACTTTCGTCTATATTTTCACACAGATAAATATACAAAATTCTATCGATTTTGTATATAGATATTTCCTTTTGATAAGCGACGGGACAACAGACCTACAAAGGCCTGTGTTTCTCACCCCTAGTGGGGGCGTCACCCGAATTAGTTGTTAGCTCTCTCCTTAAACCCATAAATCTCACCTCATACCGTCGGCAAGGAGGCTCGAACCTAAGACCTCAAAAAAAATTCAAAGCGCATCTATCGATTTTGTATATAGATATGCTAACCATCTATAATTGATGTACATAAAAGCTACATGCAATAAACATTGCTCACCTCCGGCCTCCGGGAACAATAATAAAGTGCAAGAAATGAATGATACGCTCACTCACTACAAGAAAAAGTCTTATCAGGGACGGAAATCAGTGACGGACTGATCAGCTACATGTACTCTTGAAAACATGTTAAGCACTTGATATTGCTCATTATTGATCGCAACAACAAAACGCAAGTAACGAATGTTACGCTCACTCTCAATGAGATCTTCAATGCTTGATGTTGCTCATTCATGAAAACAACAAAGTGCAAGCAACGAATGTTAGAATCACTCTTGATGATATCTTTCATATTTCCCGTTTCTCATCCTAAAAAACAACAAAATGTAAGGTTACACTCACACTCACAAGAATGTCCCAGTTTCAACTAATTAATGGACACTCAAGTCAAAGTATCATAAGCCAATTATAACTTGGGGAATATTTGTAATGGAAGGGAGAGATAATGTTTTCCTCTTCATTTTCAATATAATCATTGGACTGAGATTAATTAATAATTACTTTGAGCATGTTGTGGTTGTATAATTGAACTTGTTGGTCAGTCAACAATCAACAACAAAAGTCATCGTGCAAGCACAAAAAATATCTTGTGTTGACAATTTTGGGACAATTTAATTTCTACCTTCAACTTTAAAGTTTTAATATAGCACAATGTACAAGTTGGAATCATGAGATCTAGATTTGAGTTGGATTCGGAGGGGTCAACTTTCTTAACCCCGACTATTTTGTATTATTATTGCAATTATATAACTTCTTAGGTTAGATTCGATATGATGACAACAAATCTCTCTTTTATTTGTTCTTTTTTTTTTTAACTCACAAATCTCATTTTAATATCTCTATAATATGGTGCATGTCTGACACAATGGTATTCGAGACAACATAAATTTAATTGATTGAGTATAAGTTATTGATTTCAATGTTGGTATTCATGTGACAATTGCTTGGCAACAACACTTTTCAAGAGATGATACAAAAAAATCTAAAAAAAATTATAAACACATGTCATGAGTCCAAAATTATAATATTTCACTTTCATATTCAAGGTGGTGGTACAAAACCCAACTTGAGTTTGTCATCCTATCACATTATTAGTTTTGTAATTTTTGTTAATTATACTAAACATTGTGATGAGTTTTCTGGCTAGAATAAAATTATTCTGACTTTTTACAAAACACTCTACATAGAATGATTGATCGTTCATGTTAGAATAACATTCTGACAAAAACGCTCATTCATTTCATTCCATTACAATATAACCACTTTATAGCGTGTGATCATTCATGTTAGAATAACATTCTAATTAGAACGCTCATTCATTCCATTTCATTACAATGTGACAATTCTATAGCGTGTCTCTTAAGATTTAATGTGTTGAATTGGATTGTACCTAACTTCATGTTGAGCCAATGACCATTGTTAATTATAAAAAGTAACCATAATCACTGTAATATATAAATTATAATTGTTTGCACGTACTAATTTATATATATATAGCTTTTTGAAAGAAGAAATTAAACAAGAAAGAGACGTTAAGCGGTTAAAGAGAAGATCTTTAACAAAAAGCACAAAAAAGAAATTAATTGGTTGAACTTGAATGTTTCTTGAAATCCCATCCATTTGGGGCACTACCACCTCCACTCAAACACGAATCAAGTCAATACATGTTGCTGCTTCACTTTTTTTTCACATTTATAAAATTTTAATAAAATAACAACACTATCATCTACATGATCCTATCAACTTTCTTCAATGGAATTTTAAAGATTTTCTTTGTTATAATCAAATGTGACTGATCCTATATTTTATATTAGACTTGTGTAGAGTCATGGTTTTCTTGTAAAGAACTAGTAATTTTATTAAGACTGACGGTGAACTTATAAGACTATTTTTATGTAAGCATCGGGACAACAAGTTTGTAAAAACATGTTTTTCTCACCCTCTTAGTAGGGGCGTCACCTTGTTAGTTGTTAGCTCTCCTCTTAAGCCCATAAATCTCACTCATACCGTCGGCAAAGAGGCTCGAACCTGAGATCTCAAAGAAAATTCAGAGCGCATCAGCCGTTTGGCCCAACATGTCTTGGTCTTATAAGACTCTATTATGAACAAATCTGACGTACAATCTAATAGTTTAATATGAGTAACTTAATTCGTAGATCTTTAATATTCAAAAAAACTGCAAACTATCATATACTTGATTCTTGAATGAAACAATGAGATAATAAGATCAGTTCTTGTTCTCTACAAACTAAAACATCTAACGCGCAGTGGTACCAAGCAACACTCAAACTCATACGAAAGAAAAAGTGAACCGTAATAGAAAATGAATTATAGATACAACATAATTATTGAAATACGATTTAAAACAAAATAACATAAATTTCAAGTGTTGAGTCATATTAATTGATTAATGAAAGGAAGCTTAATAATGTAATAAGAAATAAAGAAATTGGTGCCCCCTAAGGGGTGACGCAATGGTCAAGACACACATCTTCATGGAGGAGGT
>JAYMTF010002809.1:0-16998 GCA_036897485.1 Pelargonium nanum | reverse complement strand
AGCAGCAACAGATGATATATGTATATGTCACCACTCACCAGCTAGCTCTCTTTAATTGTCTATATATATATATAGTCTCTAGCTAGCTGTCCATTTGTGGGTTATCCCAAATTGATCAATGCTTGAGTTTTTGTTCAATTGAAGGTAGAAAATATTTATACACTAAAATCATGTTTTGAAATAATGGTTTCATTGTCTATTGTATTTTTTGTTAGGAAGAAAATCCCAAATTTAGGCAATTCTTTGATGTACAAAAGTTTTATGCAGTGTGTTTGTATACTACAGTTAACAGTAATGATTGGTTGTTTGTTGCACTTCATATGTAAGTTCTAGTACACCTGTGTACGTAGGTAACAAAGTCACAATAGAAGACCAAAACTTATCAAGATTTTTGATTTATAATAGTTATAGGCCATGAACCATCACACATACCAAGAAGACCACATGCTCTGGTATTGTAATGCCCATAATAAACCCACTTTTTTTCTACATCTATAAAATGTATGTGTTACATACTCGGCTATTACTGCAACCACATGACACCTATAATTTTTCATGTTTTTGTTACAAACTTATTGTTAATGTGCACACAGAGAGGACTCTAGTTACCTGATACGGTTCAGCTAAAACCAAAATAGACAAATCACAATAACAAAGAGATGCACAAAACACCAAGTATAAACTAACTCATCAAACCATTGAAATAAGAGGCTCAAGATCCACAAAACACATTACTTGTTCGTTAAACAGAGGCCTAAATTCAAATATTAAAAAACTGGATAAACTATACTATACCCATATAATAAATACTTCAGATTGCCAAGACACTATGAAACTGGACAAAATTTACGTAGCTGTATCATACCAACTGTATGGCCATTGCCTCCAAAGAACCTCTCATCTGTCTACAGCTTGTCCTCGAATTCTGAAAGTGGAGTCATCTGCTCCTTCAAACCCTTCCTCTTCCTGATATCTTGTACGAGCACTGCTGCCTGTGATCCAGCTTCCAGGGGATCGGACATCATCATGTCCCAGTGATCAAACACGCATTGGGGAAACGCCTGGCCTGAGGTTGCAGCTCTCAATGCACCCGAGAAACCAAATGACTCAATGACGGGAAGGTATGCCTTGATATTGTATAGTGGAGTACCCGGCCTCTGCATTTCTTCAAAGACGTGACCGCGTCTCTGATTCAGGACACTGTAAATGCCACCAAGAGCCTGCTCAGGAGCTTGGATCTCAACAAGATAAACAGGCTCGAGAAGCCTGGGCTTTGCTGTAAGCTGGGAGGCGTATATGACCCTCCTGGCAGTTGGGATAACCTGACCACCACCTCTGTGGATGGCATCAGCGTGAAGAACCACATCGCATACTTCAAAGCAGATACCTCTCATATTCTCTTCAGCCAGAGCACCTTCCTTTGAGGCCCACTGGAAACCAGCCACAACTGAATCCTTGATTTCATTCAGGTACTGGACTCCCTTGCACATATCAACAACCATGTTAGGACCAGTAGTCTCAGGGCCAAAACACCAAATCTTCTTGGCTAGATCCTTGTCCCAGTTAAACTCTTCAGCCAATATCTTGGAACGGGCTTTAGGATCATCCCTTGGACCGATACGGCCATCATCGATGGCCTCTGGGAGACCCTCTTCCAAGGGTCTTGCTTCCATGTAGAGACGGTTATGCTTGTTGGGGGACTTGCTCATTACTGTGCGGCAGGACTTCTCAAGGACAGTTTCACGGAAGGACACAACTGGACTAGATGTGTGGATCTCAGCACCACCCATGAAATCATCCTGCAAATCCTTCAAACAGATTTCAAGGTGGAGTTCTCCAGCACCAGCAATGATGTGCTCCCCGGATTCCTCAATGGTACAAACAACCATGGGATCTGACTTGGCCAGACGTTTAAGACCTTCAACAAGCTTAGGAAGATCAGAAGCAACCTTGCACTGAACTGCCACTCGAACAACGGGTGACACGGAGAACTTCATGGCACGAATTGGATGGGCATCAACTTCCTTCTCATTTGTTAGAGTAGCATTCTTAGTAATAAACTGGTCCAAGCCAACCATAGCAACAGTATTACCACAAGGCACATCTTCCACAGTCTCCTGTTTCTTACCCATCCAGATGACAGTTCTCTGTACACTCTTAACATACAGGTCTTTTTTCTCACCAGGGACATAGTTTGGACCCATGATTCTAACCTTCAAACCAGTTGACACCTTTCCGGCGAACACACGACCAAAGGCAAAGAATCTACCTTTGTCCGACGCAGGAATCATCTTAGAAACATACAGCATCAAAGGACCGTCAGGGTCACAATTCCTAATAGCATTGGCATATTGATCATCCAGTGGACCCTCATACAAGTTCTCCACACGATACCTTTGCGCTGTTGCAGGAGAAGGAAGGTGAAAGATCATCATTTCCAGAAGGGCAGTACTTGCAGGGAGCCAATTCTGCATGACACGCTTCATCAAAGCCTTGCCCATCAGATCCTTCTCTTCACCCTTTATGACAACACCTAGCTTTTGTAGCATAGGCCACAACTTATCCTTCTGATCATTCATACATGTGTTGATAATCTGCTTGATGGGTTCATAACAGAACTGAACAAATCCACGCTTGCAGGTAGCAGACCCACTATTCTTGGTGGTCCATTTCTTGGTAGCGGGATCAAAGAAATTCTCACCCCATAGGCGTTCCATCATCTTAGACTCATCAACTCCAAACTTGGAGGCATACATTTTGGCAAAATTGGTCAATGTGAAAGCCCACCCGTGCAAACCAGCAGAGAACGCAACTGTTCCTTTCTCAGGATAAACCTGAACATCACCTAGAAGAGGATCTTCATATGTGGCCATGATGACATTGGCGTTCTCAATAACCCTAGAGAAGGTTTGGTATGCCTCCTCTCCATCAACCTGGAGCTCAAGAAAGCACCTGTCCATCTTGTTAACAGTCAAGACAGGCCTAATCCTTTCTCCAAGAGCTTGACGGAGTACAGTCTCTGTCTGCACACAGACACCTTCAATACAATCTACCACCACAAGGGCACCATCAGTAATACGAAGAGCAGCTGTGACTTCAGATGAGAAGTCAACGTGTCCAGGAGAATCAATGAGATTGATGAGGTACTCATTCCCATTTCGCTCTCCCTTGTAGCTCTTCAAGGACTCAGCAGTCATCTCATAATAAAGGGAGATTCCAGTAGACTTAATTGTAATACCACGCTCGGCCTCATCTGCACGAGTATCTGTCATCCGAACATCACCAGCAACTTCTTGTGCAATGATACCAGCAGCAGCCACAAGTGAATCAGTAAGTGTTGATTTTCCTACAATGTTGAAGGGTCATAGCATTAGGACTTAAATCGACAAAACAGAATAGAGTGAATATAAAGAAGATTATATAAACTATAATAGAATGACATCAATAAACAGACACAACGTAAAAAGTAACATAAAATAGGCTAAAACGCATCAAAGAACATTGACAATAGCTACTTTATATACACTGCAATATTCAACTCCAGTATCTAGAAGGATCAAAATTAATTAAAGCATTTCCTATAACCAATAATGCTTCAATTCTGTGCTGGAAAATGGACACTTAGCAGGACATAAACAAACCTGTTCTGTATCTCAAGAAACAGAGAATGATAATACTAAATAAACAAAATACAGCTAGTTGAGAGTCTTCTACCGCAATCAATCATTTTCATCTGCATAGTTTAATATCTTTTCAGTTAAAGAAATAAAATGAAAACAGAACAGAAAACATACCGTGGTCAACATGGGCAATGACTGACATGTTACGGATGTTGTGTTTATAATCCATAATTCTACGAAGCTCCTCGGCTGTAAACTTAACCTGCACAGATCAAGTTATTTTATCCATTAAATACATCTGATAAAAATATGCGTAGAGACAATTCAAAACAATCCAAATATCATAGCATGCAACTGCACTTACCATCTTTGCTAGTCTTGATAATCACCAGCAGTTATAACTTTTCCTCCAAGTAATAAAGTAACACCTGCCAAAAAATATCAGCACAGTCACAATCATGCAATAATTTCATTAGAAATATAGGGTACACTATTTATGATCATGTCCAGGAAGAAAAAATATTAAACAAATGAAAACAAATATGCATACAAACAAATAGCAAGTGTCACGTGCATGCGATTTTTTAATTCTCATATTCATCGTCTACACAATCTAATAAATCATCATTCATATCCAATAACAGACACAATTGCCAAATCCATTATTATAAGCATGTACCAGATTGAGCACGCATCAGATCAGATCAGCACTCACATAAAAAAGCTAATAACCAAAAAATAGCTGTAAGCAATCGTTACACATATCAAATCAACAGTTTGTATGCTCGGGAAGAAGAAAATGGATAATAGCCACCGTATAATTGGAGAACAGACGACGAACAATCAGTTAAAACGTTAAATCATGGATGAAAAGAATAGAAATAAAAATTATGATCAGTGATTTGAAGAAATCTACTATAAACAAACAGATTAAAGCAATGTAATGCTATGGAATCGATCGGAAGAATGAACGAGAAAAAGTTGATAAAACCTAAAATTGAGAATGAACCTGAAGAACAAAAGAGGAAGAGAAGCTATAGGGTGTTTGTGTACAGATAGCTGCAGTACATATATATAGGCATTTGTCATCGGCAAGGGTTTTTGTTTTGTACTGGGCTTTAATATATTTTATTTAATGGGCTCAAAAGCCAACCATATTTGAAATTAAGTGTCCATGATCTTCCATTTATATATATTTTAATAATGCAATTTATCTTGGAAATTTTCCTATTTGTTATTAGACAAAATAATTCTACTCCATTGGTCGGGTGGGGTGGGGTTTTGTATTAAAAGGAGAATACTCTTGTTTTGAAGCTCAACTGTTAATACTAACTATTTGTCTTCTTTAGACTTTGAAAATTGCATTTGCACTATAGATAAATTTTAGATTTAAAGCATGAATCTCATATTTTTCACTCATCTTCTGTGTTTGAAAATTGCATTTGCATTAACTCTTGTTTCAATCTCAATCACAGGCATGACTAAGCAAAGATAAGGCTCTCAACTAACTGAAATAGAAGCAGACTCTAAACACTCTTTTCATCTTGCTTTAGGTATCTGTATCTTCCATATTTTAGCCTTTCTCATGTTATTAGATATGTCAATTTCTGGTGTTTTGGGCCAGATGGGTTAGTTTTTTGTTTTCCAAAAATTTCATATACATATCTATTTGATCATCATATGAAACGGACTTTTGAACACTATATTCATCATATGATATGAAATGTGTTAACTTCTCATGATTTTTCTGTTAGATATGTTAGAATCTTGTTTATGTTCTGAAAAAGTTCACATGCATGTTTGTTATGAACACTTGATCATTCATCATATACGGTCCAAAACTATTGATGTAAAAAAACACCATCGTAATTGGATCAACTCCTAACTCTATAAATGAGTTATTTACAAAATACAAATTGCATAAAATTGAACAATTACAAACAATGAAGCAAATATTCAACTTGAAGTAAGAAGATCCAACATCTCTTACATTTGAGCCTCCTTTCTTGCGAAAAGATCGTGAAAAAATTTAGTGTGTTATCATCATGCACATGTAAAATATAGCTTCATAGAAAGAACACATAAAAAATTGATAATACAAAGAACCATATAATCAAACGAAAATTGCAGTCAGGACACACGTAAGTTTATACAAATTTATAATAAGAATACAAGAACCATATTTAAAATGCTTTTCATTAATAACTTTGTAAGTTTGTCCTTTAACACTCCGTTTTGTAGAATGCTAATTGCTTGAACTAGCTAGAAATAATCATTGAAAGATTTTACATACCCAATAATTTATTGGATCACCTACTACAATAGAACATAAGAAAAAACTAAATTTGTGGATCAATAGTCAGATAGATGTCCTTCAGCAGAACCACTGCATGAATTCAGTAGAAAAATTCAAAAAAAAGAATCTAGGAAAGAAATTGCACAAATCTTGTGAACGTGTAGTTGAGATGCAAAGGAGAAGATAAAGATGTTGTATTTTTCACCTTTTGCTTGAAGTGAGCTTCGGGCAATGATGATTCTCTTCAGCTCAAATGGAAAGAAACATCAACCAAATCAAGATATAAAAGGAAATACAACACCAGAATATGGATATGAGATTTAGGAGAATGGCAATGTTCCTTGATTCTCAACCTCAAGCACTGACAACAACAATTTTTAATTATGGCCTCATTTATCTTCATCAAGTCATAATCTTTGGACTGAAGATATTTCCGGAGTAAGATAATAAATCTAAGAGAATACAATATCAATGCGAGAACACACAACAAACTACTTGCATAAGGAGCTTCAAAATACTCTGTCTATAGCAAGACTTTTGTGGAACTCGGCTGCGTTCTTTAGTAGGATGAACTAAACATTTATTACTATTTTATTTGAAGAATTTACTTATCCAGGTAATAAACATAATTGGATATAAATATATATACTTGGAATAAATATTACATTGAATCTTCTCCAGTTATAGTCAAAATTGCTCAGTAAAAACACATGACATGACATGTACCCAATATATGCATTGGCTAAAATGAGGCAAAATGGATATCAACATTCTAATTTTCAAGCGTAAGCTCAATCTTGGAAATCAATGGTTCACTTTTCACACTTCCCATCGGGAATAGCGAAAGACATTTTAGCAATGCAGATATTGGAGGCATGTAATGTGCTTTTCCACCAAGTAAATTCAAAAACATATAACAAATTCAATGCAATATCTAATAAGCATATAAACTCAACTATGTTTACCAATTATGGGAAAAAATTCTACATATTAAAAAAATATTTAGATACTTATATTACATAGACTTACATATGATTAGAATGATTCAAACTAAGACAAACTTTTTTTTATCAATCTTAAAACAAAGAGAGCTAGTTGCATGGTCACAGGTTTACTCTAAAGCTATTAGTACAAGAATATTCAACACATGTAGCAACTCGCAAATTCTTTGAGAACATGTGCTGAAATTCAGTATCACTAGATGCTTAAAAGGTCCATTTAGATTGCCAATAATTTTGCATACCACTCAAGAAATAAACATAATTGGATATGAATATATATACTTGGTATACATATTTCACTAAATCTTCTCTGGTTATAGTCAAAATTGCTCAGGAAAAACGCATGACATGACATGTACCCAATACATGCATTGGCTAAAATGAGGCAAAATGGATATCAACATTCTAATGTTGAAGCTTATGCTCAATCTTAGAAATCAATGTCCACTTTTCACACTTCCCATCATGAATAACGAAAGACATCTTAGCAATGCAGATATTGGATACATGTCATGTGCTTTTCCACCAAGCAATATCTAATCTAAAAGTGGATGAAAAACATCACAGAAGTAGACAAGGGTTTCCTTTCCTTACCTGATTGCAATAGAGGGCAAGAAACAGAGGGAGAAAGATTATTTTCCTTCGCGATCTGGTGGGGGAAGTCGAGGGACAGTCGGAGAGGAGGTCCGATCCGGCGGAATAGCAGACGGAGTGGAGTGTTTGGTGTTTAGATCCGGCGGAGTATAGAGAGATCCAGGAATCGGTAAGAAGAAAAAAAAGGGGCTTTGAGGGCTAAGGATGTTTGGAAAAAAAAATGGAGATCTGCTAGGGCGGGGTTGGTGAGAGAAGTACGAGTTTTTTTAGGCTATAATGGATCTGAGACTGAGGCGGAGCTGAGGACAGCAGTGGCCGACGTAGGGGCTCACAGGACTGTTTTGCCTCATGTAGGGTTGAGCTGTGGTTTCTGGCCGTTTTCATGGTTAACGAAATAGGGTTCGAAGATATGAAGAAGAAGGAGGAGGGTGTGAGCTGTGAAGAAACTTTAGGGTTTGGTGGTGCTTTTATGGAGGAGTGTTGACTGTTGAGTGAATGAAGGGGGAGGGAAATGGAATGATGGGCTGGGCCAATAAAATGGGCTTCAGATAAAATAGGAAGGAAATGAAAACGTTTGGGCTTTGATTTGGGCTGAGGCAATAATTTTGAGATATTAACAAAATACTTGTAATCCAAAAACAGAATAATACATTTTTTGAACTGCAAAGGAAATTCATATATTATCAAAATCCATTTTATAATCCCAATCTAGCCGTTGAGCTGAGACATGAGCTACACGATTCGCAAAACGGTGAGTAGAGAAACCAATCTTCACAAAATTATTACTCACAAGTGAATAATGAGCTAGAGATGGCCTCAACGTCCCCTCCACCCTAAAGCGAGCAATTTGTTCAAGAACCGAAATATTACCCGCTGCCCTCCCTCCTTCTGCCACCACCCTAGCACAATACTCCTCCCTGATCCAACAAAAATACAGTTTGATTCACAATAATTTCAATACAATTTTACGAGTGAACTTTGAACAAAATTTGCATACCATGCAATTCAAACATATTACATAAACCGAACTCTGGTTCACAAGGATACATATCACTAAAGATATAACAGTTCACACAGGCCATCTAATTCAAATAATGCATCATACAAATATCTGTGTCAATAACATACAACAAACAAATTCTCATTCTCCAAATAGAATTGCAGGACAAGGATCTGATTCCGCTCTCCTCTTCCACAGGATCTAAACAAACTGTGACTCCTACAGAATACAGTTAAGGATTACCTAGTGGTTAAGTTCATCATGAAAAATGTATTGCACAAACAAAGCTACTTTGCCTTTTTAAGGAGGTAAGAAGTTCGGAACACAGCATCATCCTTGATGAAGCTCCACCAAATGTAGGTAAGAGGAACCGTGCAGGCGTGCCAAAGAGAATGGGCATCCAGGAATCCGAGATATGGGGGGAAATCATAGATCTCTAGGAGCATTGCCAGGCCGCCTCCAAACACCACCACCCACAACTTCCAGCGAGAAGGATGGCGACTGACACCAGCCCAAATGGCCCAAATAAGAAGTGTACCCACACCCATGAACACACATACTTTCATATTCCATCCTGTTAAGTTTTCACACAAAAATTCATCATCAGCACAAGGTAACCAGTGCAGGAAAAAGAAAACATGAAGATGACACAAAAGCTCATCATAACTCCATTCTCACTAATAAATAACGTAGCATAAAAATGGAATGCAAAAGATGGAAAAAATTGAGAGGTACCGTAGTCTAGTTTGTAGAAATTGAGGTATAAGATGTGGGTTGTTACAAAAGCAAGCAGTGGAGCAGCAACCATGACTCTAACAGCCTCGTCTGTCATACTGAAACTCCTTAGTATTGCTAAAATGAATGAGAAACCAAGGAATGCCACTGCAGATGAGTAATCTAACTTTTCAGTCAAATCCACATCCCTGCAACAGAGAGAGCACATGTAAGTATGAACCTTGAGCTAAAGACGGAAAAAGACTTGATAGAAGTTTATTGTATATTTAGCATAACAAAATCAATCTTAATCCCTATAGAGCTCTAAGTTAGCTGTTTTTCCTTCTTCTCTTCCCATCTTCTCAGACATCAAATGGAGCAACAAGTTCTGACACGTAGAGCAACTAGATTTTATAAGAGAAAATCTAAAACTACTACACAACCAATTGGTATGACTGAATCTTTTGCATAGAGTTAGAAATACAAGAGACCTACCTCCAGTTTCTAAATTTAACTCAAGGACTAAGCACATCAACTGTACATGCATATATATTGTTGGGATTAATAGTAATGAAAGAAACCCTTACTGACTGTGGAAAACAGCACTCCAGAACCAGGAGTTCATTGATAAGAGTGCATAGACGTGCCATAAAGAAGCATATTCATAGTATGCTCTCTTATCTTGTTTTAGAGGTAACTTGTAGTACAGAAGAATGAAAAATGAAAGCCAGCCATGAAAATGCATTGCCAGATTGAGTACACTGAAAACTACAGACATGGGCTCCTGCACAATGATGGAAGAAACATTAAAATGCATACACCAGGGATTTGAAACCAACTTTAAGCATGACAAAAAGAGGCTAAGTAAGAACACAACTTCTGAAAAAGCAGACCTGAATCCCAAATACACGCTTGAAGGGCCATTTACCATGATATTTGATAGGTTCTTGACCAAGTGCTTCTCTTTCTTTCTCTATGTCAACCATACAGTAGTAGCGGCAATCACTTTGGCAATCCCACTGTTTCCACTGTAAGTAAAGAACTTCCTGCATGTACCACGGACCATCTATTGGGACACCATCAGAAGTGAATTTGCAGTGTGGAAAGCATATCTGCCCAACACATCCAGTTTCATGACATTTTTCCACACACGTCCTAAATATAAGAATACAACCCGGAGCATCATTAGCACACAAACATCATTGAAAACTGAAGAGATCATAAACATATTCAGAAATTTGAAGCCACCTCCATTTGTTTTTCAGCAGCTCACTATCATTATTTATCACATATTCAAAATCCAAAAGGAAACTTTGAAAATGACTTCAGCTGTAGAAGAAATGACCTTTAAACTGATTCTTCTCAACAGAAGGCCAACAAACATGTTTTAAAAATCTTTCAGCAAAAGAAGAAAAAAGTCAAGGCCAGAAGGTTAATATGTATAGTCCAATGACTTGTTTTTCTTACAGCTCTTTAGCAATTCACAAAGATTCAGACATCAATCAAGTGGTAAGGCCAAATAAAACAATGACGATTAATTATCAAGCCACTTATGCAGATAAGATATCCATAAAGAGGAAGCTCCGGGCAAAGCAAGCAAACACTTAACTGTAGATGATGTGAAAAATGGTTCCAATAACAAAGAAGGAAGAACACAATGAATACACCTTTCCCCACAGAGTGGACACAAGAGAATAACACAGAACCTCAGATTCAAACATGAAGCTAGCTTACCAAATAAAATCATACATGTTGCACCATGATAAATCCAACACAAGAGAAAATATTACCTGTAAACTGGATTAGCATTGCCAGCACTAGCATCTATGACTCCAGCAAGCCATGAAAGCGCCACTAAGAAAGCAATCCAGTAACAATCTACCATCTGATTGGAAGAGGCACAAACATTAGTAAGAATTAAAATAAATATAGGACTACGATTGCTGATAAAATATAAAAAAGAAGCTTGAAAAATCATGGCATGATGTTTGAAATAATTCCATTACATCTAAAAAGAAAAACCTTATATGCAGATACTTGTTAAGGAATGGTACCCAAATATCTCATGATAATTTTTTCTTAATCCAATACTCTCATCTAGCATAAACATAGATATGAAGCAAGAAATCAATACTTACAGTCAACAACTTAGTTCACACCCACATAATTTTCATTGATAAGCATTGCTTACCCAGCAATTTATTGGGTCATCTTACATCTACAATTGACACAAGTAACCAAGTCCGTGCCTTTTCTGCAAGACTTGCTACCATTAATCTGTCAACAATCAGATGCCCTTTACCAGAAACATTGCAAGCATTTCACCAGAAAATTTCAAAAAAAGCGAATCTAGAAATGCACTGATGCAAACCTCATGATCATGAATCTGAGCTACAAAGGTAAAGATCGAGAGATCGAGAGAATGTCCTTTTTTTTTACCTTTCTCTTGAAGTGATGAGTTGAGCAACGAAATTCTCTGGGTCAGATTTGACAAACCCAGAAGCTCATATGGGGAAGAACATCTAGCAAATCCAGAAATACAACATCACACCACCAGGATTCGCCGATTTGGAGAGACGAGTCAGTCACTCTGGAAATGTGAATTACGAGGTTGACCAAATGAGGCTTCAGGCTTCAGCTCGATGATTGGGCCTAAAGACAGGCCTGGTCCGTAGGCACAAACCCATATATATTCATGTTGTCCATAGACTTTGTGCTTCAGCCTTATCTAGTGCTTGCAAGTGTTGTGAGATAATAAAGTTTCAACTATAATTTTGTCTCCCTAGATCATGTAATTATCTCATCAAAACATGTTTATCCAAACGGTTTAAACGTTTTAAATTCTTTTGAGATCTCCGGTTCAAGTCTTCTTGCCAATATTATTGGGTAGTGATATATTTATAACAAAATTATCGATACTAACATAAAATGATGATGAGAGGAATCCGAGCATAACAACACTCATTATTGGATGTTGGAATGAGGGCACCGGGTTCCAGTTCAACCGGTCTCAATCTCTCGACACCCCCTACAAAACCACAACTTTCAGTTTCGTCTCCTGTGACTGCAGATTTAAAATATTTTCAAGACAACTATCTTAACACGTGAATAAAACGACAACACACTTTAGTGTGCCACTTTGACTATACATGAGAACTTAAAAAATATATATTTCATATCGATCCCATGTGCTAAATATAGCTAATCCTAGAATAAAGACTTATATAAAAACGTGACAATCTCTCAATGTGTTATCAGACCAAATACAGACCGCTACACTCAAGGATTCAAAATGAGACTGCTTGTTTCCACAACGTTCTATATATAGTACACGAGTTAGAATAATATATATTTACAGATCCAGAGCAAACTCCACGACCGATCTAAGCTCATCCCAGTTACTCCCATCCGCGAAGAACTGATGATCATCATTCACATTATCTGTATTCGAGAAGCTCGAAGATGATACCGTCGATGGCTGTAATTGAGAGATTGATGAACTCAGCTGATCATGCCCTGCTGCTCCATCCATGCACATCTGCTGATTATTAGTAGTATAAGGAGTCACAACACCAGGCTTCACCTCAACATTACTGTAATTAATCACAGGAGCACCAAAATTTATGTAACATTCTGGTGCAACTACGTTGTTACAAGATCTCACAGTACTAGAACTGGTCTCAGCTCTGGATTTAGCTGTCATTTCTCTCCAGTCCGGAGTGTACTTTCTGTGTGACACATTTCTCTTCAAAATTCGACATATCGTCCAGATTTCCTGTAATCATGATAAACGTGTGATGAACAATATTTAGAACGTGCAAAAACGTTAATATATATGTGTACATAAAGATAATTTTGTTTCTCTTACAGCTTCTTGATTGGCAGCAGATTTAGCTTGTCCAATCTTGTTGTTGTCGGTGACGGAATTGGGAAGGCGAAACTCGTGCATCATCCAATCAGTTTTGGTGCCTTTTCCGGCACTGCCGCGGTAGTATACTAATGTTTTCTTGAGTCCAATGCAGTCATGGCCTTCTCCACCATGGGAATAGACAGGCCTGTCTATGCCAGTAGCTTTCCAAAACCCAGAACCTGTCACTCTGTTGGGTCTTATGCTGTTCCTATACTTTCTTCCTCTTTTGCAGAAAAAGTACCATTCCTTGTCTCCAACATTACTAGATTCTGCATAACCATATTTTTAATTAGCAAAATATGAGATTAGTTATGGGAGAGAGGAGTGTATACTCAAGCCAAGTGAAATAACAATAATTCAAGTTGCAAGAACTTAATCAAAACAAAAAGGAAACACCTAACTGCACAAAAATTATGCAAACTAATTATAAAATTGTTTAGATGTAACTCAAACTTCTAATCATTTTTATAGTCGATATATACATTTTTTTTTCATTGTTTGCCTATCTTTTGCATTTATATTTATTAAGCTTTATGCATCTAGCTAGAAGTGATTGTTTAAAAGATATTTTGTACAAAGAATAATAGTATAATTTTGAAAAAAAAAAAGAAGTATATATTTTGTACAAACCCTAAAAGTGATTCTGGCCTGAAAGTGCTATAAACCAAGTTGGACAGGTTTATGAACAATATAGTTAAGCAACACAAACCCTAATTTGTAGGAATTTATAACCTTTCCTAAATTCTCATTGGAAAGTTAATTGAATCTTTTGATCCAAACAAGAATAACTAAAAAAGAACCAAGTCATAAATAGATACATCTTTATCCAACAAGAAAATTGATTGTTGATATATCTTTTTTATACTTATGAATCTTTGAACCAACAAAATATACAGAATTTAGATGTAGAACTAAACCCTAGCAACATGCATATACATAAATATATATATATATATATTTTTTTCAGAAGATCAAAGTAATCAAGCAAAAGGAATGAAGATGAGTTCATACTTGGAAGATCCCAGGGATCATATTTGTAGATATCAGTCTCTTTGATGAGCTCAATTCTCAGCTGTTTCTTCTCAACTTTCCGGCGAAGATAAAACCCTACCAGCTCTTCATCTGTGGGATGAAATCGAAACCCGGGAAGTTCAACTTCTTCTTGATGATCATCTTCAACCTTTTTAGTACTGTCGGAGCTATTCATGATTTAATGATCTGTATGTGCTTATAGGTTTTGTGTGGTGGAGAGACAATTATCATCAAGTTTAGAATATATATATTTTCATGGCAAACTTGTGTAAGAATCTTCTTTGTGTAAATTAATAATTATGCAAGATAGAAGGTGTTGAAAAAACCTCAGCTCGGTCAAGTCTTGCATTTTGACTGAAACATACATCTTTAGAAGAAGTCGTTGCTCATTCCTTTTTGCTATGATCATGTTGCCATCTTAGACTTTGTAAACCTTTTTTTTTTAACTTCACTTGAAACATGTAATATGTTTGACATTATTACAATATGTGTTCTCTAATTTTCAAAATATGTACGTTTCATTAACATCACCTCTACGTAAGTGAATTTGTCACTGAAGGAGCTTATATACCATGAACTTATACTAGATATGTGATAAAAGAAAAAAATTGTACTTTTGATGTGACTGTGACATAACTTTGACTATATGGACATACGAATATATATTGTCTATGTTTGTTGCTAAAGTTTACTTTCAATATTTTATGAGGCTCACATTCATATGTCAAGAAAATATGCCTTGTTTTTCAACTTTCTCATCCTTTTATGCAGATGATTTATATTTTGGGTTGAGAACACTTATGTTAAATTTAACTCGAATCTAAAAGTTTAAGTTGATAAGTGGAGAGATCAACTACTATTTTCAGTGTTGACTGACTTCACATTTTTTCGAAGGGAGATTTCCTAACACCCCCTCAAGTTCATGTTATGTAAGAGAGAATGAATCTTGTAGGTAGACTCATGTCGGATTGCAAGACAGATTATATTGGTCAATAGGTCCAAACAAAATCGAGTTTATATACCAACAAATTTACAATATAACTACAAATTTACCCAAATACACTTATTTTGAAATAAAAATGTAATAGAAACAAGACAATTATTTTGAAATGAGAGTATAATATATATGGAAGAACATTAATATCTTGTTGGTACATATATGACTCAAATAAGCACGACCAAGATCTCCCATTTGCAAGGAGAGGAAGACTCTGATTTGATACAAATTGAGAACGTTGATCACTTGTTACAAAGACATATATACAGAGACAATTAATTATAATTTATATCAGATGACAAAGGTACGGTTTTTGAATAGTAATGCTTCTCTGGTCACTACCATTTCAAAGGATACAATGACAAATTTTCTTGACTTGAATTGGTGAACCATAGACTTTAATTGGTACTTTAAATATGTCAAGAATGATAGACATGTTGTTGCCTTAAGATGTAGAATATCAGTCATTTTGTTAGCACTTTTTGTGTAATTTCAACACCAAAACGTAATAAGTAATTATATTATACAAAATTAACTAACTATATGACAGTTGATCGTTTTTATAAACATTCGAGATTTGTGAATCAGATAACTCGTATTAGAGTTTTTGTATCATTGATCCCAAATTACTATTTTCTTAAAAAATATCACTTGAACTGCTCCATGGGTTCAACCAAAAGGAGAAAAGAGACAATCTTGAAGATGGAGTATGTTTTGTTTTTGTATTGTTGATTGGAAATAAAATAGGAAGATGATGTAGTGAAGCAAAGGACAAGCTAGGAACATAAGCAATTGTTTGAAGTAATTAATCTTGATAGGATAAGCATTATTAAAATAATAATTAATCTAATGCTTTTGTTGCTCCTCTTCTGGTGGGGGTGTTATGCATAAACTTAGAATTGACAGAGCCAAATCCATAAGGTCATGGGTCAATGGCATGCTATAAAATATGAATGAGCCTTTAGTATTTCATAATATTCTCTCCATATTACTTGGTCCAACTATATTCAGTCCAAGTTGGGTTATCAAACTTAATTATTGGTGCATGGTTGGTGTATAACCCATTTGAAAATTTCAATTTTTTGTTAGGACTCCTCATAAATTTTCTTCTTTTTGAATAATTCCAAAGTCTATTTTCATTCAAAACTCAATCAAATGATTGATTGATGCTAATATTAATGAAGGAAACAAAACCAAACTGAAATTTATAAACTAGCTAGTTGCATAGGTACTACCAAGTAACAAAGAAGATATATAAAGCCCAAAAAATACTATACTCAGAAGAGCATCTAAGCATCGCACTTTATTTATAGGGATCTATCATCCAGAAGTGGTGCCATGTGGTAGTATACTAACATTGCACTTACTAGATATGATACTCAAATTTAGAGCTGCTAATTCACGTAGATGTGTTCGTTTTCGTGTTGTGTTATTAGTTGAAAATATGTTTTGAATGAGCCAATATATATAAATATGACGTATTTGATAGTTCTTTTCAAATATTTAATACTAGCACAACATGTTTAATATCGTGTTGATGTGTCGTGTTTACGACACAACTCGTTTAATGAGATATGAGGTGAATTGCTATTATTTTTTGCTTCCACTCTCTTATCTTAGATGTAATAAATTTAATGATAAATATAAGCTTGGTAGAAAGATGAGATAAAACGAAAACAAATTAAATACGAGAGGCAAGAAGATAATAACAAGTAATTAACCCAAGATATGATGTAACAACATTGATATATATATATATATATATAGAGGTTAAGGATTCTAAGCCAAGAATTATTTGGTTTAGGCTAAGCCACCAATGAGATTATGACACCTC
>JAYMTF010002808.1:0-16998 GCA_036897485.1 Pelargonium nanum | reverse complement strand
GCAATTATGTGTAGCCCATTATTGAAATTTAATATGGTATCAGAGCTAGTTTCGATCCAGGCCTGGGCCCGTTTATGTTGTCTCCCTCTGTGGTCTCCGGCCTGCTTGCAGATGGATATGCCTGCAGCGGTCCACGTGTGGAAGAAAAATGCCTACACGTGAGGGGGAGTGCCGATTTATAAAAGTCCCCGATTGTGCACGTGTCGAGCTCACCGATAAAAAAAAAATGTGAGACTCGCACTTGAGGGGGAGTGTTGAAGTGGGTGTTGTCCCACATTGAAAAAATAGAAAGAGAATGAGCTAAATATAATGGTAACTTTTTAGTAGTGGAAGCCCAAGCCATTATGTGTAGCCCATTATTGAAATTTAACAACTTCTCTTATCTGGTGTGGTATTAGGTTTAATGAAGAACCTGGTTCGGAGAAGAAAATGCTTCCACAGTATGATGATCCAGTGGCAGATGAGGTTATTTTTCATTATAAATGACGCTTCTTAAAGTTCTTACCATTAATTGCTATGCTGGACATTGTATTCGGGGGATTGTGCAATTAACTTATGATTCTTTCCAGGGGATAACGTTGGATCAAAGAGGACGCTTCACTGGTGAAGCAGAAAAGAAACTAGAAGAGGTAATACATCAATGTGTACTTTGTGATTCTGTAGGTAATACATATGTTGATGGAACTGTCCCCTCTTCTTCCCTTCTAAATTTTAGTATCTTTAATTTCAGCTTCGTAGAAGGATACAGGGTGGCTCTGTTAATCGATTTGAAGATCTCAATTCAGTAGGGAAGACATCAACTGATTATTATACTCATGAGGAAATGCTTCAGTTTAAAAAGCCCAAGAAAAAGAAGTCATTGCGGAAGAAAGACAAGCTGGATATTGATGCTCTTGAAGCAGAAGCTTTATCTGCAGGTTTGGGTGTTGGTGATCTTGGTGCTCGGAATGATGCAAAGCGGCAAGCCATGAAAGAGGAACAGGCACGATCTGAGGCTGAAATGAGAAGTAATGCATACCAACTAGCTTTTGCTAAAGCAGATGAGGCATCTAAATCACTTCGACTAGAACAAACACTTCCTATCAAAGTGGAGGAAGAGGAAAATTCGGCTTTTGCAGATGATGAGGATGATCTTTATAAATCTTTACAAAGAGCAAGAAAATTATCTCTTAAAAAACAAGAGGAAGCAATATCTGGCCCGGATGCAATTGCACGCCTTGCCTCCACTACTATCAGTAAAACTGCAGATGATCCAAATCTCCAGAATGGGGAGTCACAAGAAAATAAAGTTGTCTTTACAGAGATGGACGAGTTTGTTTGGGGGCTTCAGCTTGATGAAGGTATTTTTAAGTCTCTTTATTCTTGTTTTCGTTTGGTTGTTTTCCTTCTGCATGTACCTGGAGTTTAATTTATTTTTTGTACTTGTTTTAAACACTGACGTTGCTGTTACTTTTACTCTATCAGAGGCTCGTAAACCTGATAGTGAAGATGTTTTCATGGAAGAAGACGAAGCACCAAAAGTCTTGGAGGAAGAAAAGAAAGATGAGACAGGCGGGTGGACCGAAGTCCAAGATACTGAAAATGAAGAACATCATGTTAAGGTTCATAAGGAGGAAATAGTTCCTGATGAAACTATACATGAAGCTCCACTTGGAAAAGGATTATCAAGTGTGCTGAAGCTGCTGAAAGATCGGGGAACACTGAAAGAAAGTATTGAATGGGGTGGCAGAAACATGGACAAGAAAAAGAGCAAACTTGTTGGTATTGCTGATAACGATGGACCAAAGGAGATTCATATTGAGAGGCTGGATGAATTTGGGCGAATTGTAAGTACTTATCTTATTGACTTTGTTAGTTTATTGTCAAGAGGTGGCAGCTTCTCTTTTTTATTGACTTGGGCATTCTATTACAAATCCTGTAGTAAAATCAGTTAGGGTATGGTTAGGGACTATAAATTGAAGTATTTATATGGTTAACTTGTCAAAGCTGAGTGAGTATTCAAAAAGTAGCTGTAATTACTAAGAACTAACAAGTACTCACTCCGTTCCAAAATTAGTGTCCACTTTCTCTAGAAATTGTCACAAAGTGAGAGTCCACTTTCTTTTCTAGGAAGTTAGTTATGAATGTATTATCAACAATATCCTTAAGATAAGTTAGTTAGAACCCGTTGGATTTGTTATAACAAAAGCACAAGAGGGCATAAGAGGGAAAGTCTAACATTAACTAACTTATCCTTAATATCTACAAAAATGGAAAGTGGACACTCAGTTTGGGACGGGAGGGAGTATTAGTCTTACATGATTTTGGAGTTTGGACTGGACTGATAGCTTATTCCTTCTGGAAATATAATGGCCTTTATCTTCTAATACGTAATACAACTTTATAGTAAGTATATTTGTGTACCTTATTATTGTTATTTCAAATTTTTACCAGATGACTCCAAAGGAAGCCTTCCGGACAATCTCTCATAAATTCCATGGGAAGGGGCCTGGGAAAATGAAGCAAGAGAAGCGCCAGAAGCAATACTATGAAGAATTGAAATTAAAGAAAATGAAGAATGCCGATACCCCTTCACAGTCAGTTGAGAGGATGAGAGAAGCTCAAGCCCAGTTGAAGTCACCCTATCTCGTTCTCAGTGGTCATGTCAGATCTGGGTATGTTTGTGTTTATTTTATTTACTTGGTGTTAAGTATGATGATTGAATCTTGATATCTTAGTTTAGCAGATCTCTGTTAAGATATGGTTCCATACTAATGTTTGGCAAATAATTCTTATTTATTCTAAGATCCTTTGATGACATTTTTAGAACATTAAAATTAACTAGTTATTTTTTTTATTATATCCAGGCAAACTAGTGATCCTAGAAGTGGGTTTGGTACTGAGAAGAAGGATCTTCCTGGGGGTTTGACACCAATGCTTGGAGATAGAAAGGTCAGTCAATCTTTAGCATTGTAACAGAGTGATGTTTAGTTCAATGTTGAATCATTTTATTTCTTGTTTATATTTCTCAGATTCTTTGATTATATCTATCATTTAGGTTGAGCACTTCTTGGGAATTAAGCGCAAGGCTGATCCTAATAATGTAGATGCTCCAACGAAGCCAAAAAACTGAAGAGGCCAGAGTTTCTGGATGGAAAATGAAGGAGGAGCATTTGGTAAAAAAGAGAGTGGAAGTTTTCTTCAACTTCCATTCCACTTTATGCTCTTGCGTAATACTTTTGAAGATATTCTAATTTTTTTAGTTTCGTTTGTTTAGTGTGTAAATCTTGGTTGAGAGTTGTTTTTATCGTGAGTTTTTAAAATTTAGGGTAAGAAAGTTCTGCGATTTTTGACTAAAAAAAGTTCAACATTTTGACAGCATTAAAGTCTTTCAAATGTTTGGTAATGTGATAAAATAACTTAATTCTGATATTCAAATATCCCTCTATTCAAATTTCAAAAAAAAATCATATTGTTATGAAAGATTTATAACGCTCACATTAACCAAAATATCCGTCTTGGACAAATTTTAGGTGTGCCGAACCTTTGTTTAATTTACTTTCTATGCGTAAATTAACTTGAGATCATAAATGTTTTGGGCTTAAATATGTGTTATCCAGAATTTACCTTAGAGGAGACTAATTGGAGTAGGGAGAATGTGGAATGGACTATACCACTTAGAGCCTATTGGAGGGGGCAAAGTGTTAATGGCAACCATGCAGGAGAAGACAAGTTTATGGCATCGACGATTGAGACATCTACAACCAGATCGACTTCCACTGGTTTAAGGTCTAATCTAATATGTGTGGTTGTTCATAACATATCTTTTGTGATGTATATTGTTGGGCAAAACAAACTCGATAACCATTTCCTACTCATTTGAATAAGACATTGCATGCTTATGATTTCATCCATTATGATACTTGGGGTCTGTATCATACACTGTCTCAATCAAGACCATGCTACTTTCTAACATTTGTTGATGATTATAGTCGTGTCACTTGGCTCTTTCTTATAAAACACAAGGGTAAAGTTAGACATTTTCTATTGTTATTCTTCAACAGAGTACAAACACAATTTAACACAATCATCGAAACTTCCAAAATTGACTACAAACTTGAACTCAATCATTCAAAGCTCCTCAATCATTACTTTGCAAATGGAATAAAAAGATAAACAAGTTGCACAAACACTCCACAACAAAAAGACAATGAGCACAAACACAAGCATCTATTAAAAGTGGCTCGAGCACTTCACTTCCAAGTCAATCTCCCGGTCCAATTTTGGGAAGAATGTGTCTTAACTACAACATATTTGATCAATTTCATGTCATTATCTGTCTTATAGAACAAAATTCCTCACGAGGTAATGCTCAAGAGTATAGTCATTTAAGAAGTTTTGGATATCTTTACTATGCGCACGCCAACAACAAGCCATGCGACAAATTTGCATGGCGCAACAATCCTGACATTTTTAACGGCTGCAAGGAAAAAAGGGTATCGAGTTTATGATTTGAAAAGCAAGAAAAATTATGTTTCACGCGTCCACTTCTATGAAGACTATTTTTCATATGTTGTATAGGACCATATAAAATAAAAGACGGTGGATCACATGAATTCGATAAATAACACGAATCACCACCTATGCTAAAATGTTTTCAATTATGTGATGTGATTTTTACGGCAAACCAAACGAACTCCTCTAAAATTAACACAAATGAGAACTCACCCCCTTCTCAAGGGTAGAACTTTCGAATTCACTTATTGCACTAGTAGACTCATGTGTTGAGTCCACAAATCGGAACCAATTCTAACATCTCAATCTGCTTCTCGAATTTGCTGCTTTCCAAACATTTTGTAGCATACTATTATACTTTTCGGCCTTTCTTATGTCTTACTTCAAACTCTTCTCTTTTGTCGCCCAATATATGATTTATCTTACAATCTTTCTTACTCTAAATTGTCACAATCTCATGCAACTTTCTTAGTGGTCATCTCAACTATAGATGTGTCATCCTTTATTTTTCTCTCAGGCAATTCAATGTAAACGTTGGAGGGATGCAATGTCTTGAGAAATGTTAGTTTTGGAAGCCAATAACAATTGAGAAATGCCTCATTACCACCTAAAAAGCGAGTGATTGATTTTAAACGAGTATACAAGATGAAGTTTCATCTAGATCGTTCAATTAAGCGGTACAAACCACTTCTAGTTGCCAAGGGCTACACACAAATAGAAATAATTGATTTCAATGAGATGTTTGCACCAATAGCCAAATTGGTCACAGTTCGGCGGCTTCCCGTTATCGCTTCCGCACATCAATGGCCACTATATCAATCCTTTTTTCCTGGCGATCTTACAAAAGAACTTTACATGAAGATATCCCGAGGATTTTCCAAAACAAAAAAAAAAGGAGCAACAAGTTTGTCGTCTATTAATATCTATTATGATTTATATCAGTCTTCTCGTAATTAGTATGAATAATTCATTCAATTTCTACTAGCAGTTGGATTCTTGCAGTTATCATATGATCACTCTCTATTCATCCGTCTTCAGGAGCGATAGCCTTGTATTAATCATCATCTATGTGGATGATATCATCGTGATAGGGACAAATACAATCAAAATCTCTTGGCTCAAACAATACTTAAATGTCCAATTTCACATTAAAGACCATCGGCCACTCAAATACTTTATGGGTCTCGAAGTTGCCGCTCTTCAAGCCATTGCTCTCTCTCAACAAAAGTATACTCGCTCTTACTAGGTGCAAACCAACTACAAATCACATAGATCCTCAATGTCGTCTTGGACTTGACATTGGTCCTCTTTGTTTGGATACTGGGATGTATCGACGTCTTGTTGGATGCCTTCTCTCTCACTCTCACCAGAGCAAATATTGTTGAAGTGGATGATATCCCACGTTAGAAAAACATAAAGTAAAATGACTACATATAATGATGCAAGTGAAATCCTTCTAATAAGGTTGATATTTTAGAAGTAGAAGCTCAAACCATTATATGTAGCCCGTTTATAAAATTTAACATGGTATTAGAGCTGGTTTTGATCCAGACTTGACCCGAAAGGTGACCGTTTATATTGCCTCCCCATGTGGTCTCCAGCCCGTTTGCATATGGATATGCCTGCAGCGGCTCACGTGTGAAAGAGAAATACCTACACGTGAGAGGGAGTGCCGGTTTATAAAGCTCCCGATTGTGTACGTGTCGAGCTCACTGATAAAAGAAAAATGTTAGACTCGCACGTGAGGGGATTGTTTTTTTTTTAGGGGAGTGTTGAAGTGAGTAATTGTCCCACATTGGAAAAATAGAAAGAGAATGAGTTAAATATAATGGTGGAAGTCAAACCCTACTAACAAGGTTTATCTTTTAGTAGTGGAAGCCAAAATCATTATATGTATCCCATTATTGAAATTTTAGTGTTGAAGTGAATGATATATATCCCGCATTAGAAAAATATAAAGTGAAACGGCTACATATAATGATGCAAGTGAAACCCTTCTAATAAGGTTGACCTTTTATCTCCTATGTTGTTCACGTCTTGAGTCAATATATGCATACACCTCGACAACCTCAAATGAACACTGCTCTTCGAGTATTAAGATATTCGAGAAGTACCAAAAACTACTAAGTTCCGACTTAAGGTTCACAAAAGTTTCGATTGAGAGGACGTTTATTTTGCAAGATAGTTCGATAAGAAAGTCCATCCTGGCTTATCCAAACAATTCCCATGTAGCATCAAAACTCACAAGAGTCTAAATACAAAATAATTCAAGACTAATAATACGATTATCTTTTTAGAATATCAAATAAAACTCTATTTAGAATAATTGTTCAATACTTTAATCAATTATCTTGTTTATTTTTTCATAGCTTGTGGAGAGGCATGCCACATGATTTTTTAATTTTATTTTAGTGTGTACGTGGTATGTTTTCTTTAGCTTCTCTTCATTCTAAGTAGCCACATGTCACATATTCTAGCATGGACTAGTTTTTCAATTTATTTTGTTTTTTTATAGTGATGTGATATTCAAATGGACAAAAACTTAACCCCCCGCATGCCATTATATGCTAAAAGGAACTAAGACATTTAATAAAAAGAATAACATTATTGATGTGTATAAAAATAATAAAACTAGCACTCCAATTATTTAGCATACATAGCAATAATGTTAATAGAGAATAGTAAGTTGATCAGAAAAGTATATATGTAATAAAAAAGTAACAATAATGGGTGATAAAGAATTGGAGCTTATTAATTATGGTCAATATTATGATGAATTAATCAATTTAAAAAGATTTTGTGATAGTTAGTTGAAGTGCCCATACATTTTGAAAATAAGTGTATTCTTTATCCTGATGTACTGGTTTGATTAGATTCTACGTATTATTCCGTTTTTCTCACTAAGATGCCCTGTTTGATTAGGTTCTGTAAATTACCTCCGTCATTTATAACGTGGCATTACGATGATGATAAGTCTTTTTTTCTTTTCTTTTTCACTTAGAGTTAGATGTGCTGATTTGAAAAAGATTCTACGATGGTTAGTTGAAGTGCACACACATTAGACGATATGTTATTTTATTCCTTTTTTTACCTGATATGCTGGTTGATTAGGTTCCACAAGTTATTCCTACTTTTTTCATTAAGATATTTTGGTCTGATAAAGTTATGTAAATCATACCCGTTATTTATGACGAGACATTGTGATGACGGTAAGTTTTTTCACTAAGATTGCTCGTTTGAATAAGATTTGTGATGGTTAGTTGAAGTGCACAAACATTTGGTGACAAGTTTTTTTCACTAAGATGTGATGATTTGATTGGGTCCTGTAAATTATCTACGCTATTTAGGACGTGACATCATGATGGTTTGTTAAAAATAAATTATCGGCGATACCAACACTATGAAAGAAGACTTAAACTCGAAAGTTCAGAGGAGATCAAACGCTTGATACCGCTTGTCTCAATAAGTGTTGATAAGGTAGTTTGTTAATAGTAGTTAGTTTCTAAAATTAAGATAACATTGAAACAGTTGAAGCTGAATTGTGGATAATACCTTTGAACATGTCCCATTCATCCATGGCACAGTTCTAAAACATGAACGACTCAATTAATCATAACCTTAAAAAATTGTACTAAAACATCAATTAGTCCAAGTGTTGTGTTGTGTTGTGTTGTATTTTATTCTTATAATTACATTTTGTACTATAAAGACAGAGTCAGTACACTGAATAATCGGGTGGACACGGCTTGTACGCGGGAACAATATAATTATGGATCATAAATATTAATTCAACAATATTTATTATCAGAAAATATAGTTGGTCGTTGTTCAATATCCGTCTCTTCCATTATATTTTATTTTTGAAGTTGCCTTTTACATCATAAAAAATATATTTGATTGATTGAAGAATGGAATTCCATTATAAAAAAATTAAATCAAGCACAGTCTCAGATATGATCATCAGAAGTTAAAGCATTAATGTGTGGATCACAATTTATTTCACAGTGATCAGTTTTGTTGTTTATCAATGGTCAGTACTAAGCATTGGTGAGAAGGAAGAAAACAACGTGGGTATTATTTACGAAAAAAGAAAAAAAATCATATCTGAAATAATAAAATATATAATTATGAATTTAACTTATTACAAACGTATATATCGAGTACCTTCTAACTTTTTATTATATTGTCTTTTAAGACATATTATACATTTGACATATTATAAATTGGGTTTGAGGATTCTAAGCCAAAAATTATTTGACTTAACTAAGCCACCAATGAGATTATGACACCTCATTTAAAATAATTGGATCCAGCGGATCGCTCTACTCCCACAAATTCACTTGGGTGGATAAATGAAATTTTAATGTGGCGGCAAGCTCTCATTGGCTTGACTTAGGCTGAGCCAAAAAATCTTTAGCTTAGATTCCTTATTCTCTTATAAATTTATAATTATGTTAAGTAATCATGAATGCAAGATTTGAAATGTCATGTCTCAACAATTATATCTTATAAGTTATATTTTTTTTTTGAAAACAAAAGGTAATAATATATTAATTTAAATCGAACAATAACAAAGACGACATAAGACTGAGGAATTGAAAATCAATACATTTAGACAAGTCTGACAAAAAAAATCGAAAACCTAACTAATTCATGGGCTACTCGGCTCAGAGACCAACCCGAAAATAAAAAACTGACAATACTGAATTGAGCTACAGTGGCTGAAACATCTCGAATAATCAAACCAAAGGCACTGGAATTCTCCCTATCAGCCTGAATTATCAAGTTGAAAGCATTGGAATCCTCCCATCCAGCATGAAGAGCGCAAAAAACTAACAACGATTGCACGACAACGCCACACAGACGGTCACGCCCAACGTCGCTCGACGATTCCTAAAGTCATTGCGCGCCCATTGCCAACAGTCGTGCCTAAGGTCGTCGGTGGAGCTCAAAACCATTATGCGTGTCCAACGCCGATGTTCGCGACCAAAGGTTGATGATGATCAACGTCGCGCGGCGGTGCCTAATGTTGACAATCACGCCCAAAGACATTCAAATGAAGACTAATACGTGTCAAGGCTTCCAAACATCAAGAAGAATGAGCTAAGTCCTCAAGAACGAAGGTCTCATCACACAAAACTTGGATGCACGCGACAGACAATAAGGCTTGTACGACGAGCATTGAACGCATGTGTTTAATCTCATCGCAACAAGCATGTTGGTCGCGGCCAAACTGAGTGCATGGACTCAATCCCGTCGCAACGAGCATATTGGTTGCGACGAAAGCGTTGTTGTGGACCTGTGGATGAGTTTTATTCGTTTCAAGGTCTTCAAGGCCCGTCCAGAGGTCCGAAAATGATCATATCACTTCATTATAATGTGTAAGTTTCAAATCATCTCCCTGAGCTCTCGTTAGAACCCCTCAATTATTTGAATTCCAAACACACTCTGACCGATGTTCTTGGAACTTTAAAACGTTACCCTGCACAGTGGAGGATTCTAAAGGATTCTACGAACGCTCCGGCTCGCGACGAACGTACATAGACCCCCAAAAATGCCTAGGGCGCACGAGCAATGCACCTGAGGGGCAAGAAGCCCAAGCCTCAAATGAGACCCAAAATGGACCCTACGTCATCAACAACCGATCACACATCGATACGTGGTGATAAAATACCCCTATCTTAGTGTGAGAGAGGGATATCGCAATCTCTATTTCACTTTCTCTCTCTTGCTTTATCACTCTAAAATGCTCTCTAGACCAATTGTGCATTTTGGCCGAGAAATTATCCTCACGTCTGAGGCGGCGTCCCGAAAACACCTTAGGTATCTTGTTCTTTAATGCACTACCTCGCGCAGTTTACAGGTCTGACGAATAGTTCTCAACTCGCCTTGACATTGGACTTCGACGGAGAATATTAAACGGTGACGACTAACATTTGGACTTGGAGAATTTGACGTACACTTACAACACTTCATACTCAACTTTCTTAACACGCATAAAATAAGACAAAAAGTAATATAGTGTGCTGCGTTGACCATAAAAAACAGGCACGTCACCTATCATAACCTAACTTCACATGATCATAAAACGAAGCTAACATAATCATTTTCTCTCACAAAAGACACAAAACCTTCTTCTTTTTCTTCATGTGATGATGGAGACCCATCATACATCCAAGCTCCGTCTATCTTCTTGAACAATCGCCTTCCACCACCAATCTCTGCCAACATTCGCCAGCCTTCTGTCAACATCCACAAACAAATCTCGTTGCACGCAACTAATCTCGTTGCACGCAACTAATCTCTCTCTTTCTCTTTCTCTCTTTCTCCATTTTAGGTAAAAATGTAAAATGCTCTATTCCCACTACCTCTTTTAAGTTTTCATTTTTCCCACCACCAGAATTGCTCTTATGGGATTGCCGACTTCTAGGAGCTCCACATGAGTTTTCTCCTGGAAGTCAACAATTTTTGGATGTTAACTGAATGTATAAGTTTTTGATGATATGACAAAACTCCTTGCAGTTTTGGCTAGTGTGACAACAACTTGCAGCTACAACTGCAACTGCAAGTAGAGTTACCAAAAAAGCACTAACTAACTTATTCTTGATTTAAAAAAAAAAAAATTAAAAACAATGACAATCATTTTTGGTGGAAGAGAGAGTATGATATATGATTTTTTTTTTCTAATGTCAACTCAAACAAATAAAATAATGACACTTCATTAAATTTTAGACTATACCCACCCAAATAGATTTGTGGAAATTGAGAGACTAACCAGATACAAATTTGTATTAAAATGTCATAAACTCATTTATGATTGATCTATCTTTTGACTAAAACTTCAATCTCTCGTAATTCATCAATTACTAGTTTTATACATTACATGCTAAGCATTTTAAAACGTAGAGAGCTGAATTAAAACGATTCAATTAAAGGTCAACACAAGTAACAATGTGAAATGAACAATATTGAGAGCATATCAATATTGGCTCATTTTAATGCGCTAAATGCGGTAGTTCATCTGTAAATTGATACCCCTTCTATTTTGAAATGATGGAGTGGCATATTTTTATTTTAAATATTTTATCATAAAATAAGCAAATTATTTACATACAAAGTACCAATAGAATATCCATAGTAAATTAGTTATTATTTATTGAAGTTGGTATAATACATGCTTATGAATATGCAAGAGAAAATGAAAAATCAATACACATTTTTAATGAAAGGAAGTATTATACAAATATTCATTAGTATAATCAAAAGGAGAAAGCAAACAATGAACGAGAATAAGTAACATAATTATAAACTTATTGATTTAATTTTCCTTTTATGAGTCCCTTGGTGCATGTGATGATTTATTTTTTCTTTATTTACCAAATAAAGGGTGCACATTACTAAATTCAAACACAAACTAAGAACCAAGATATAAATAAATAAATAAATAAATGTATAAGTACAGACATTTTAGCATGGGCTAGACTTGAATTTAAGAATGAAGTAAAAAAAAAGAATGGAGCAGAAAGTGAGGCGTAAGGTTTAGACCAGAGACCACCCCATTCAAATTGTATATACACACGAGAAACATATACAGATTTACCCACCTTAGCAGAAGCTTCTTCTACATAATATTCACCAAAACGCACAACTTAATTAGCCGTTTAAAAAGACCGTAGAACGGTTGGTACTAACTGCCAATATTTGAGCATGCTGTCCACATGTCATGCCCCTATTGGCCCCCACAGTCCACGTACCCAACCGACAAATTTGTATGTCTCTGTTTTAGAAATTGCCAAGAAGTTTCTCAATCACTTGCTTCCTTATGAGTGGTTGTTTAGGGACTGATGTCAATCAATTCTAGATTAAAATTAGCTTCAATTTTCAAAACCTTTATTTCTAGATTCACTTTTGGTCAAGATTCTTACCATTCAAATGTACATGTCTTGATAATACACAATAAATACATATATGAAAAATTGTCACTTTAATCAATTAGTTCGCATATTTGAACTTGATGGAACACATGTTCATGAAAATGAATAAGTAAATATACAACATAGACTAATTTTTTCTTAATTTTTCTCACTATAAAAAATAAAACACTTATTTTGAGACGAAATGAGTAATTTATTAATTCTTTACTATATTTTATTTATTTAGAAAACACTTAACTCCATAACCAAGTGACTATATACAAAAGAATTCTTCAACAAATATATTTTAATATTTGTCATATGGAATCTTCACACATTATTTCATTTGTGAACATTTTTTCAAATTCGAATTTATGTAAAAAAAGTATCTGTAACGTGGCACATGATTGAGTATAAAAAAATGAGTTATGATATCACGTTTATGAGGTACAACTGCAAGGACAAAAAATAAATCACTAAATAATACCGTTAGTTAGACCCATATTGGAATAGTATTGAAATGGGTCAAATATAAAAATAAATAAATAAATAAAATGTAGAATAACCCATGAACCCAAGCTTGAACCTCCTCTCCCTATAAATATGCTCACTCCATCTACAGCCACACCACCACATTCCAATTCCACAGAAATGGAGAATTCAGCATTTTATGGCACCAAATTGCAACATTTTTGCAGTTCAGCTTCATTTTTGTTCAAATATGTTTACCGTTACCTAATTATTTTTGCCAATGCGAATCCATTATGGGTTCAGCTCTCTTACTTCATATCATTCTCTTTTCTGGGTTTCTTGGTCCTCAACTCCATGACCCCAAGAACCGCCGTTTCTTACACCCCAAGAAACCTCGACATGTTCTTCACCGCCGTCTCCGCCACCACCGTCTCCAGCATGTCCACCGTCGAAATGGAGGTTTTCTCCAACTCCCAGCTCCTCATTCTCACTCTCCTCATGTTCATAGGCGGAGAGGTCTTCACCTCCATGCTCGGCCTCCTCTTCCGCAAGTCCAAGCTCAAGAAAACAGAGCAAAAGGTCGCTTCCATCGACACAAGCAGTGACGCCGGAACTGAATTAAGAGAAATTTCTATCAAAATTGATCAAGATAATAAGGAAGATGATGAGAAATTGAAGTACTGTTCGATTAAGTTTTTGTGTTATGTTGTTCTCGGCTACCTCCTGGTGGTTCATGTGATGGGTGTGACGGTCATTTCTCTGTATCTGGCTGTTATCGCGAGCGCCAAGCAAGTTCTTGAAGCCAAGGGCTTGAAGACGATGACATTCTCTGTTTTCACCACGGTTTCGACCTTTGCGAGCTGCGGTTTTGTCCCGACGAACGAGAATATGATTGTGTTTAGCAAAAACTCGGGGCTGCTTCTGATGATCGTCCCTCAGGTTCTTCTTGGGAACACTCTGTTTCCGAGTTGTTTGAGGTTTTGTGTTTGGGTTTTGGGGAAATTTGTGAAGAGGAGAGAGTCGGAGTATTTGTTGGAGAAGACGGGTCGGGTTGGGTACCTCCACTGGCTGTCTCCGAGGCACTCGCGGCTGTTGGTGGTTACGGTGGTGTCGTTTATTGCGGTGCAGGTCGTTTTGATGTGTTCGATGGATTGGAATTCGGACGCACTGAAGGGATTGAATGGGTACGAGAAGTTTGTAGGAGTCGTTTTTCAGAGCGTGAATTCGAGGCATACGGGGGAAACCATTGTTGATATCACCGCCATCTCCCGCGCTGTCTTGGTACTCTTCGTCATTATGATGTGAGTCTCTCTACTAATTTACTTCATTCGTCTTAAAATAAGTGTCTCAGTTTATGTGCATTTCAATCTCAAAAGAAGTGTGTTTTTTTTAATAAGTTAATTACGAGTTATCTACATTGTTTCATAATATACAACATTAACTAACTTCATAAATTTTTGAAAATAAGTGAAATAGGGTTAAAATAATTAGTCTTTATAAGTTCTGTTTCAATTATAAAACCATAATTATGAAAATCTGTTCCTTTGGAAACATATTTTATACCTCTCAAGTTTGATGTTTTTATTAGTCTGGTTGAAAAAAGTTTCAAGTAAAATTAAGTTTATCTATATAAATCTTACTTAGAGCCCAATGTACTTTTTACATGTTAACATGAGCATCAAAATATTGTTTTTATTTGAAAAGAAACTAAACTCTAATAGGTGCAGTTTTACTTGAGGAAGTACTGAGGTTCTAGACTTATTTATTTACTCCATTATCTTGCTACCAACATTAAAAACTCAATTATTTGTTGCCTGTTGTGTTAATAAAATACTACATTATTGCTTGGAGATTGTAATTGCCGACTATGAATAGTATGAAATTATTATTATTATTATAAGTATAATCTCCTAGGTAGTTTGTTCGAGTCTTAAATTTTGGCATCTCACTATCCAAATCATTTGAATTATTTTATTTAGAATTTATTGGTTACATGGTATTATAGTATGGGTTTAATTAATTAATTGATTGATTGAGATAAGCGGGCCTTCTATCCTCCTAGAATTATTTTTTTAAAGATACTATAATGTCAAAGTTTGTTTCTATGGTTTTAGGTGTAGAAATGATGTCCAGTGAATTTATTTATTTATTTATATCGATTGGTCTCTCCACAAAATGAAGAGCGACTATTTAATTCATTCATTGACAGTTTCATTATATTAATATGATTATAATGTCGAGGTTAATTCAACTAATAGCAAATCTAACACATGTTTGGGCAAGTGTTAGCACTTAATTAACACCAATCCCAACTTCTATTTTTTCAAAAAGTTGATAGTACTATAACGATTGCTTAACGTACAATTATAACTGTAAAATTAATTACCATACAGTACATCAATTCATTTTTAAAATATTAACGTGCATTTGAAGGAACACATATATGTTCAAAACATCAACATTCAAAATCAAACAATACAGTAAAAAAAAACTACCAAATATATTTTAAAATTTGAGTTCTTATATATTATTGTTTGTTGAATTTTGAAGAAATAATTTATATATGTTTTTACAGGTACCTTCCTCCTTATACTTCTTTCCTACCAATAAAAGGTGATGAAGATGATGAATTGCACTCACAAATGTGTGTAAAGAAGTCTAAAAAGAGTAGAAGAAGATTTGTGGAGAATGTGATAATGTCACAACTCTCTTATCTTGCTATTTTTGTGATCCTCATTTGCATTACTGAGAGAGAAAAGTTGAAGCAAGATCCTCTCAATTTTAATGTCCTCAATATTGTGGTTGAAGTCATAAGGTAACATATCAAGATTCATTAATTAATTAGTTTGAGTTGAATTAATATATAGAGTACATGTTTTGAATGTAATTGCATTTTTGCAGTGCATATGGAAATGTGGGATTTACGACGGGTTATAGTTGCGCGAAACAATTGAATCCTGACGGGCAATGCGTGGACAAATGGTTTGGATTCTCTGGAAAATGGAGTGACCAAGGAAAAATCATTCTAATTGTGGTAATGTTTTTTGGAAGGCTCAAGAAATTTAACATGAATGGAGGTAGAGCATGGATTCTCATGTAACTAACGTCCAGTTCTAACAATTTGTAGAGATGTATAATGTGTACATCGTCCTATACAGTTGCATGGGTCTGCAAAGCATTGTATAAAATATGACTATGCAACAAGTTCCTGATCATAAAGTTCATTATTTTTTTTTTCTTCGTTTTTTTTCTCTCTTGGAGGAGTTATGGAAATTGGACGCAGTTCATGTAACGAATTAAATTATTTAATAAAACATTGATGTAACTCGAAAAATCATAAATGTCGAAAATCTATGACGAGAGTTCGGAATATAAAATTTTGATACGACCAAAAGCATATCTGATCCGATCAAATCAATTTGCGGTTGAATTTATCTAAGAAAAATGCAAATCATGTGAATCCACACATTTTACACTAAATTATAAAATATAGAAGGAACTGAATTACCTCTTTTAGATTCAGTTCAATTTTGTTTTTATCAATTTGAACACAATATAAATTCCAAATTTTCACTTCTACCGATTTCGGAGTCACATATCCGAAGACTAAAAATAGACATATGAGCATTCTTCCAAAAGACCAAAGATATGAAGAAGCCATCATTCTAGGCTGGAGCGTTTACCTCCCAGGTCGCAGCGTGCACGCCTCTATCATCGCCCATGGACGCGTGAAGTTTATCCATCCCGGCCCCCATGTATCAAATTCGACTAGCCTACACCTCCATCATACATGATACTCCGCACACAGTCGGAGTGCACGCCTCCTAGGCCACATCGCAAGAAGTCAGGTTGTGGCGCACAAGCCCTTCATGACTCCATCACCACATGTGAACCACTATTTAGCACTCCCCCATCCACACGCGAGTGCCTGCACAACTCGCCTCTAAGGCCGCAATGTATGGTCTTGTGTGCTTGTCCTCTATGTCCACCCGTAGACACACCATGTATCACTAAGAGCTTGTTTGTTAACTCTACATCACCTCCGGTAAGTCACGGTAAGTGTCGGTAAGTAGGTGATGAAAACTTTAAGAAGCTGAAAGTTGGTGCTCCGTTAAGTCAG
>JAYMTF010002807.1:0-17000 GCA_036897485.1 Pelargonium nanum | reverse complement strand
AAAGTAAATGGGCTATCACTGCTGCTGGTGGCATACCTCCACTTGTTCAAATTCTAGAGACAGGGTCGGTTAAAGCTAAGGAAGATTCAGCTACAATTCTTCGAAACCTATGCAACCATAGTGAAGACATTCGTGAATGTGTCGAAAGTGCTGATGCCGTTCCTGCTTTATTATGGCTCTTGAAGAATGGAAGCCCAAATGGGAAAGAAATTGCAGCAAAGACGTTAAACCATTTAATCCATAAATCTGACACGGCAACCATAAGCCAGCTCACTGCATTATTAACCAGTGATTTACCTGAATCAAAAATCTATGTTTTGGATGCTCTTAAAAGTTTGCTTTCAGTGGCCCCCCTTAATGATATACTTCGTGAAGGTAGTGCTGCAAATGATGCTATGGAAACAATGATTAAAATACTGAGTTCTACCAAGGAGGAAACTCAGGCCAAGTCTGCATCAGCCCTAGCTGGAATTTTTGATTCCAGGAAGGACCTGCGTGAAAGTAGCATTGCAGTTAAAACTCTCTGGTCAGTGATGAAGCTGCTAAATGTGGAATCTGATTACATTTTAATAGAGTCCGCACGTTGCCTTTCTGCAATATTTCTCTCAATTAAAGAAAACAGGGATGTTGCTGCTGTTGCTAGAGATGCATTGTCTTCATTAGTTTTGCTGGCTAACTCGTCAGTTCTAGAAGTTGCCGAACAGGCGACATGTGCACTGGCAAATCTAATATTGGACATTGAAGTTTCAGAGAAAGCTGTTGTCGAAGAAATAATTATGCCTGCCTCTAGGGTTTTGCGTGAAGGAACAGTAGCTGGGAAGACCCTTGCAGCAGCAGCAATTGCCCGCCTGCTCCATTCACGGAGAATTGATTATGCCTTGACTGATTGCATAAATCGTGCTGGAACTGTTCTTGCATTAGTCTCTTTTCTCGAATCTGCCAATAGTGGATCTGTTGCTACAGCAGAGGCGCTAAATGCTCTTGCTATTTTGTCAAGATCGGAAGAAGTTAATGGGCAAATGAAACCTGCTTGGGCAGTTTTAGCTGAATTTCCAAAAAGCATAATCCCCATAGTTTCATCTTTGGCTGATGCGACACCCTCTTTGCAGGATAAGGCTATTCAAATCTTGTCACGACTTTGCCGAGATCAGCCTGTTGTCTTGGGTGATGCGGTTGCTAGTGCCTCTGAATGTATCACATCAATTGCCAGGAGGTTGATCAATTCTACAAACCTAAAGGTCAAGGTTGGGGGAGCTGCCCTTCTTGTTTGTGCTGCAAAAGTTAATCACCGCAGAGTGGTTGAAGATCTTAATGAATCAAACTCATGTACCCATCTTATTCAGTCTCTAGTTGCAATGCTTAGTTCTACACTGTCTACACATCTAGGAGACCAGGGCAAAGATGACACGGAGACCATTAGCATTGACAGGCATGCTAACGAAGAAGCCAGCAATGGCGTTTCGAGTACAGTCACATCTGTTATTTGTGGAGTCAATTTAGCAACATGGCTTCTCTGTGTTCTTGCATGTCATGAGGAAAAGAGTAAATCTGTGATCATGGAGGCTGGAGCACTTGAAGTCCTCACTGACAAAGTTTCACATTCTTTTTCGCAGTATGCTCAGGTATTCAACTTCATTGTTCCAATTTATGAATTTTTTTCCTTTTTCCTTTGAAAAGATCATTATCTACCTAGTGCTTGTTAATTCTTAGATTTTCAGTCTACTGAATTATTTTCCAGCTGATCTGCTTACTCATCATTGCAACTGTCTAATCTACCTTTTCAACATACTCATGTTGCAATTTAACTAATTTTATGCTTGTCTCTTTTAATTTGTATAGATTGATGATAAAGAAGATGGTAGCATTTGGATTTGTGCTTTACTGCTTGCAATTTTGTTTCAAGATAGAGACATTATACGAGCACATGAAACCATGAAATCTATACCAGTACTTGCAAATTTGTTGAAATCCGAGGAGTCAGCAAACAGATATTTTGCTGCTCAAGCAATGGCAAGTCTTGTCTGTAATGGTAGCCGGGGAACTCTATTGTCTGTTGCAAATTCTGGGGCTGCGAGTGGGCTTATTTCCTTACTTGGTTGTGCCGATATTGATATAAATGATCTTCTGGGATTGTCAGAAGAGTTTGCTTTGGTGCGTTATCCAGAGCAAGTTGCTCTTGAGAAGCTGTTTAGAGTGGAGGATATAAGGACTGGTGCAACTTCCCGGAAAGCAATACCTGCCCTAGTTGATTTACTAAAACCAATGCCAGATCGTCCAGGGGCACCTTTTTTAGCACTTGGACTTCTGACTCAACTTGCAAAAGACTGTCCGTCAAATAAGATTGTTATGGTAGAATCTGGGGCTTTGGAAGCACTGACCAAGTATCTTTCACTTGGTCCACAAGATGCAACCGAGGAAGCTGCTACTGATCTGTTAGGGATCCTGTTTAGCAGTGCAGAGATACGGAGACATGAATCTGCATTTGGTGCTGTCAGTCAACTAGTAGCAGTACTACGTTTAGGTGGAAGAGGTGCAAGGTTCAGTGCTGCTAAAGCATTGGAAAGCCTATTTTCTGCTGATCACATTAGAAATGCAGAATCTGCCCGACAGGCTGTTCAACCCTTGGTGGAGATTCTTAATACTGGTTTGGAGCGAGAGCAACATGCTTCAATTGCTGCATTAGTTAGGTTATTGAGTGAAAACCCTTCAAGAGCTCTTGCAGTTGCAGATGTTGAAATGAATGCAGTGGATGTCCTTTGCAGGATCCTATCATCAAATTCTACAATGGATCTGAAAGGGGATGCAGCTGAATTATGTTGTGTTCTTTTTGGGAATACAAGAATCAGATCTACTATGGCTGCTGCACGCTGTGTCGAACCTCTGGTCTCTCTTCTTGTAACCGAGTTCAGTCCTGCTCAACAATCAGTAGTCCGTGCATTGGACAAACTTGTAGATGACGAGCAACTAGCGGAACTTGTTGCTGCACATGGGGCTGTTGTTCCTCTAGTTGGTCTTCTCTATGGCCGGAACTACATACTTCATGAGGCAATTTCCAGAGCTCTTGTGAAGTTGGGGAAAGATAGACCTGCTTGTAAAATGGAAATGGTTAAAGCGGGAGTAATTGAAAGCGTACTTGATATCCTTCATGAGGCACCAGATTTTCTTTGTGCTGCTTTTGCAGAATTGCTTCGTATATTGACCAATAATGCTAGTATTGCTAAGGGAGCATCTGCTGCAAAAGTGGTTGAGCCCCTTTTCTTGTTGCTGACAAGGCCAGAATTTGGACCTGATGGGCAACATAGTACATTACAGGTTCTTGTTAATATTTTAGAGCATCCACAGTGTCGTGCTGACTATACTCTGACATCTCACCAGGCTATTGAACCACTTATTCCCTTACTTGATTCTCCAGCTCCGGCAGTGCAACAGTTGGCTGCTGAGCTTCTATCACATCTGCTCTTGGAAGAACATCTTCAGAAGGATTCAGTCACACAGCAAGTAATTGGTCCTCTGATTCGAGTTCTTGATTCTGGCATACACATATTACAGCAGAGAGCTGTAAAGGCTCTTGTGAGTATTGCACTCATGTGGCCCAATGAAATTGCGAAAGAGGGTGGTGTCAATGAACTGTCCAAAGTGATATTGCAAGCTGATCCGTCAATTCCTCATGCCCTGTGGGAATCTGCTGCTTCTGTTTTAGCCAGTATTTTGCAATTTAGTTCTGAATTTTATTTGGAAGTGCCAGTTGCTGTATTGGTAAGGTTGCTTCGATCTGGATTAGAGAGCACGGTGGTTGGTGCACTGAATGCTCTCCTGGTGTTGGAAAGTGACGATGGAACCAGTGCTGAAGCAATGGCTGAAAGTGGTGCCATAGAGGCTCTTTTGGAACTTCTTAGAAGCCACCAGTGCGAGGAAAGTGCTGCAAGGCTGCTGGAAGTGTTACTAAACAATGTAAAGATCAGAGAAACAAAAGCTACTAAATCTGCAATACTACCATTATCTCAGTACCTCTTGGATCCACAAACCCAAGCTCAGCAGGCTAGGTTACTGGCAACTTTGGCTCTTGGTGATCTGTTCCAAAATGAGAGTCTTGCTCGAACTACTGATGCTGTTTCTGCTTGCCGTGCTCTAGTGAATGTGCTGGAAGACCAACCTACAGAAGAAATGAAAGTTGTTGCTATATGTGCTTTACAAAACCTTGTAATGTACAGTCGATCAAATAAAAGAGCAGTCGCTGAGGCTGGTGGTGTTCAGGTTGTATTGGATCTAATTGGCTCTAGTGATTCAGAAACATCCATTCAGGCTGCGATGTTTATTAAGCTTCTCTTCTCAAACCATACCATTCAAGAATATGCTTCTAGCGAAACTGTTCGAGCTATAACTGGTAAGCACTCTTTAACTATAGCAGAATTACATATTTGTGGAGCTAGTAGGTATCTTTCTGCCATAAAACCATGTAGCATAGACACAACTTATTTGTCCCTTTAGTTTGTGATAATTCCTTGCTGCCTGGTACAGGCTGTTGTTTTTCCAGCATTGATAACTAGATTTTTTTTTTAAAAATTTTTAAATTTGAACCTTATTGTTAAAACTATATAAAAAGAAATTCTGAGGACATGCCTCCTCAACTGTATAGATGACCATCGCACAGTTGAATGGAATGCTTCCATTATGTGGCCATTTGAATTGAGATGGTGCATTGGTGCTACATCATCCCAAATTCTAGATGAAGTGATATTGGCTTTGATGTATCCTTAACTTGTTGGAGTCTGTATAGGTTGTTTTTGGACATTATGCAACTTTGTGTACAAGCTTGAACTTGTATGTTTGAATATAACGAAACTCTTGTTACCCTCTCTGTTTGTGCAAGATCAATATTTGTTGGTAACCCATTGTGTACTAGTTAAGTTTTTGGCTTGGAAAAATTTGTGTGAAACCAGATTACGTACAAGAGAGTTAAGTTAGGAATCATTGCAGGGTAACAGCTATTCTCATGGCTTATAAATTGTGGTTTTGCAGCTGCTGTTGAAAAGGATTTATGGGCTACTGGAACAGTTAACGAGGAGTATCTCAAAGCTTTAAATTCACTATTCAGTAACTTCCCGCGCCTAAGAGCCACCGAGCCTGCAACACTTAGCATTCCCCATCTGGTCACGTCCCTCAAGACTGGTTCTGAGGCAACTCAGGAAGCTGCCTTGGATTCACTTTTCCTTCTCAGGCAAGCTTGGTCAGCATGCCCAGCTGAAGTTTCCAGAGCTCAGTCAGTTGCTGCCGCAGACGCCATTCCCTTGCTGCAATACTTAATCCAGTCCGGCCCGCCTCGGTTTCAGGAGAAGGCAGAATTTTTGTTGCAGTGCTTGCCCGGGACGCTAGTGGTGATAATCAAGCGTGGCAACAATATGAAACAGTCTGTGGGTAACCCGAGCGTCTTTTGCAAACTTACACTTGGCAACACTCCTCCTAGGCAAACCAAGGTAAAATCTATATTAATCTACACAATATTTTTCATTTCTGAGTCACACTAATTGTCCTGTGGATAACGGTTTACAAGTGAACTGAACTTTTTATATGCTTTTTTCAGGTTGTATCAACTGGTCCTAATCCCGAATGGGACGAAAGCTTTGCTTGGTCCTTCGAGAGTCCTCCAAAAGGCCAGAAACTCCATATCTCGTGCAAGAACAAGAGCAAAATGGGAAAGGCAAGTGAACCGAACTTTTATGTCTTAAATTTTCTTTGAAATTTAAATTTCTCGGGGCACAATTTTTACATCGAATCTGAACTAAATTTACTCGTCTGATCAATGACAACAGAGTTCGTTCGGGAAAGTAACCATCCAGATTGATCGGGTAGTAATGCTGGGAGCAGTTGCCGGGGAGTACACGCTATTGCCCGAAAGCAAAACAGGACCTTCTCGGAACCTGGAAATAGAATTCCAGTGGTCGAACAAGTAAAACCGGAACCCTATATTGACATTCCGTTACAGAAATGAAAATTTTAGTGTAAAAACGGGTTAAAAGGGAGATTCTTTTATATTCTTTTTGGTCTTTACGGGTATTTATAGTGTGTATAGCTTGGTGAGAGCTTTTAATTTTTGTAGTGTTCCGCCGAATCTTGATTTCTCATTGTATTAATTTGTAATCCGAACGGTCTTGCAAATTTTTATAGATAAAATGCTGTGGACAGAAAAATTTAGCTTTATTTTTTTCTCCGTAATTACTTTTAGTGCTTGTAATGGAAAATAATGGCTTACTTGTGCAATTGAGCTTGTAATTTGTTAGGATGTTTGTGTTTTTTTCTTCTTTTCCTCGGAACTTTTTCTGATAAGAAAATCTTGGATCGATGTTTGTTGTCTTGTGACACTGAGTTTCATATTCGAGTCAGAAAAGTCTCTCTAAATTGCGCGTACACATATAATACTCGCGAAATAGTGGGACTCTTGTGCATTAGACATTCCCTTTATTTGATTAGGGTAAAGAGGTTATTTTTGAATGGAGCGGACAATATGGACTTGAATACGTGAGCACTTGAAGTCTGACCTGTACTTTTACGGGTTCGGATTAAAATATGAATAGTGAAAATTTCATTTCCACTACAGCTCCGAAGACTGGTTTCCCATTATTGAATGAAAGTTATAATACAAATGCTACTTAAAATGCAACAAATAGTTGAGATTGTTAGTTCGTATCCCACTAGAAAAGATTGAGAACCATGAAACTATTTTACAACAAATTTTGTAATGACTAATGACGGGCTAAATTAGACAAAACTAATATAAATATAGTTAAGTTAAACGTTACATGTTTGTCACATAATTATGATACAAATTTGACTAATTTGAAATGTATCGAGAGTTTGGAGACCAAACTAGAGCCAAATTTAAATAGAGTACCATACAAAATAAATAAATTATAAATAAATATTTTTTAAAGTCCCCAAGATAGCGGGAGATTTGGCTGACTTCAATATGGAGATAAAATAGTTATAGTAAATTGAGCTACACAACAAATAATTACTTCTTTCTCGCTTACAACTTTTTATATTTTTTTCGTGACAAACGTCTCTATGCATTTAAAGAGTTGCAGTATTCCACTTTGAAGTGAGATCAAGTTGATTTGTTTATCTACCATAAAGTATGATACAAGACTTGTCATTATTTCTAGCATCACCATTAATTTCACATTTTCACTAATAAAAAATTAACAATACAAGGAGTTAGTTGTAAGAGAAAATACAAGACATAATCTATCCACAAATAAGACAAAATATAGGGACTCGCATGCAATTTACCCTATCATTATTTTTGGTGAATGCCATCTCATTTAGATCCCAACATTGTTGTTAATAATATGGGTTTGACAATTTGGTGAGTGACACACCAGAAAACAGCTGGGTTCTTGGATTCTGCTAATAACACAATTATTGGTTTTTAGCATTTTCATCAATACTATAATCCAACTTCTAGAATGTTTATTGGTTAAAGACAAATTTAGATTTTTTATTTGTTGTTGACAAACTGCATAAATAATAACTTGTTAAATTATGCTGGTAAAAATAAAATAAAATTGTACGGAACAATATATACTGATACAAGTCCAAATATATTAGAAAACAATTATGAAAAATAAAATAAAATTTAGTAGGGGCAATTGCTCTCGCTAGAGCTTTCAATTTGGGTTTCATGTCATATTAGTCGGATTTTTGGGTTTGGATCTAAAAAACCTAACTCGAAAGAGATGTGAGTTTCGAGTTTTACTCGTAAAATGCGCATAAGTTTCTATTTTGATCTGAGCTAAAATTGTTTGAATCTATTTTATGCATGTTATATAACTTATATCTGCAAAATGTGAATCATGCTTCGAGTGTTTGCATATTCAGGTCCAAATGATAAAATCTATACGGGACTACGGTCATTGTCGTTTTAAATCCATTTTCGAGCGTCAATGAAATTGAATTATCAAGTGTACGTAAAGTTGGAGTCGTCGTTCCAATTCAGTTTCTACTATCACCGTATTCAAGTTCAAATTATCATATCTATATAGGTAGCAATTGTTGAGGAGGTGATCAGTAATGACAGGGAAGTTTCAAATTTCAAATTATAAATGTGAAAAGTCATAAAAGTCATTAGTTTTGAAATTATAAATCCAATTGAATATTAATTAGTTAGAGTTAAGCAAGCTGAGTTCCAGCTGTGTCCGTATCCGCGGAAACCCACAGCTCAAAAACGCAAACCGCAAACGCGTTTGGTTTGGTCTGGTTGGTGGTTATGACATTAAATGGCTCACGTCTTATACTTCCAATTATTAGGAGTATGAGATTATATATTTTAGTTGGATTTATGGTTTGAAAATAAACACAATATATATTTTCATGGTCACCCATAATCCCGACTTAGTTTGTTTGGCTCTAGTGACCCGTCTGTAAAGTTGAGTATCGGTCCAAAATTAGACCGAACTGGAACAAGAAGTTTCAAAATATTTTAACAGAAGATTGGACTGAACCGAAACGAATGAATATAAAATAATTGATTGAATTCTTTCAGTCGGGTCGGTTTGGTCCATTTCTGAATTCTGATCCACCCCAACATGCCCAGCCTTAACTGTCTGGTTTGCCTCCAAACTTAAATCCACCTATTCACGTGAAAGTCTGTTATCTCTTATTAGGCTTGCACGTGAGAGGAAATAGTAAGTGGTACATCTGACTTAAGTCTACTTATCCACGTGCAAGTCTGATTCATCTCTCTTATCTAACTTGCACATTTGTGTTTTTAACTCTTGATAGATGTATGCAAGTGCTTTAAACACATGTGCCAATACTTTTCTTCATTTTTAACTCGGCAGAGAAATAAACGAATTAATATATCTTTTAACTCGCTAAAAAGACAAATATGATCACGATTGACAAATCACTGCTTTGTGAGGATAAAAATGTAAATTTGATTTTTACATACATGAATAATATTCTTGACTACAAAAAACATTGGGTAACAAGACATTTTAACTTTCTTCCTTAAAGTGATCTCCTTGCAAATTTTGTAGACTAAATCATGCAATTTCCTGGATAATGTTGGGTGCTTGAGCTACAAGGTTTGCAATAATTGATTTAAACAATTAAAAATGTGATTGGAGAGAGAAATTAGGGTTTGGAAGAAAATATGCAACAACAACTTGACAGCCCTACAAATTACAATTGCAAGTGCCATTTTTAGAGGGAGCCAGCTGCTCTCTTCACCTTCAACATCTCCACCATCTGATTCTTGCCATGTGGATATTTGAAGCCTCTGTTGGAGCAACTAATTTATTAAGAGGTGACAACTCTGATTTCGAATGGATTCAAATCAGATTTGCTCGAATGTGGTCCATTTAGATTTCAGATTTTAATGTAAAATGTTTTGTGTTGTTTCTAGATAATGTGTTAAAATTAAACCAGTGGCACTAATTTAATCGAGATCCAACCAATAATTTGATTCGTTTATTAAACAAATCACGACATCAAGAATCATACAGTAAAATAGAATTCAACTTTTGAGATTTAGTATTTGAAATATTCCAAAGTAAAATTCAAAATATTGAGAGGCATGTGTGAATATAGTTGACAATGTCAATGGCATAAATGCAAAACATCATCCTCAACCTTTCTTCCTTGAGCACTAAGCAAGAAAGGTCCCAATTGTTTTGTCACATTGAAAAACAAATATCAAGGTTCCTAATTAAAGCTATTTTCTTTAACACTTTTATTGGGGTCCACAACCTTTTCCACTAATTGAGTCCTATGAATTATGATATAAAAAAGCCTTTATACAAGAAAGTTAGAGTTGGGTATGAAATATGAATTGGAAAATAATTTTATCCAAGTAAATATGTTTGATCTTCCACTTTTTGAATCCGGTTGGGAAAATCATGTGAAAAGTTTGGGATAAAAATTCTGTCGAGTATGATGTCCCGTTGCTGATAAAAAAATCAGATTGAGATTCAAGTTTATCGACACAAACTCGAGTCGAAACACGAAATTGTCATCTCTAACTGGAAGAGAAGTAGAATAGCTGTGTAAAGGAGAGATATCAAAGAAAGTGTAAACAAGTTAAAAGCAAAAAAAACACAGCTTTAATCAAGCCTAGAGGCAAAGGCAAGAACTCCACTGGTTTTCTTGCAGCTTCCTTGCACTTTCTTGTGTGCAGCAGAGAAATAAGAAATTATTTTATATTTATGTTAGGTTTTGTTTTTGCTTTTGTTGTTGCTATAAATACATTCCCAAAAGCCAACAACACACATCAAAAACATTTCTTTCCCACAACCCACATCTTGTTTTGTCAAGATCTCTTGTGGGTTTGTCTTGTTTTTTCAAGAACTCAACTGGGTTTGTCTTGTTTTCTCAAGTACTCTTCTGGGAAATTTGCTAAAAACACATCAAAAACATCTCTTTTCCATCACCCACATCTTGGTTTTTCAAGAACTCTTCTGGGTTTTTGAAATACATTCCCTAAGCAATTTGCCAAAAACAAATAAAAATCATCTCTTTTTCATTACCCACATCTTGTTTTTCCAAGAACTCTTGTGGGTTTGTCTTGTTTTCTCAAAAACTCTTCTGGGTTTTTGAAACACATTCCCAAACCAATTTGGCAAGAACCCATAAAAAACATCTCTTTTCCATCACCCACATCTTGTTTCTTCAAGAAATCAACTGGGTTTGTCTTGGTTTCTCAAGAACTGTACTGGGTTTCTGTCTTTGATCTCTCTTTTTTGCTTGAAAAGCTTATAATATAATCAAGAATAAAATTAAGTGAGAATGGGAGTTGGAGGGACATTGGAGTACCTTTCTGATCTAATGGCCAGTAGTGGCCACAAACACAAGAAGAGGAAGCAATTGCAAACTGTGGAGCTCAAGGTCAGGATGGACTGTGATGGCTGTGAGCTTAAGGTCAAGAATGCTCTCTCTTCATTAAATGGTAAGTTTCACTGTTTCACACACACAAAAATCTCATTTTTCAAGTCCAATTGAAAAGGCTTCATTTTTGTTACTAACCATAGAAGTAATTTTACTATTGTTTGATAAAATATTGAAATGTTCAACAAAAAAGTTCCCATTTCTTAGGTCCTTTTGAGTACTATTCTACCAATCTGTTTGCTTCTATCACAAGTAATGTACCTAATTCAGCGCACAAGTATTCCACTGTTATTTGGGTTTAAGTTCATTAATAATCATTGTCATTTTTGAAACTCAAACTAGAGTTAAAATTTGGGCCGAACTTGCGGACACCCAAAAATCGACCCATACTTCTTGAGAGGTCGGGCCAAACAAGATAGACCCAATTACATTTCGGGTCAAGTTTGTAGTAAAGATGTGTTAACCGGGTCAAACAGCCAGGGTCAACCCGTTCATTATGCAGACAAACCCAAAACCTCCCAAACTCACGGCTCTTTTCGTTTGACTTGAAATTCAAATTGTCAGCTCTTAAACACACTGTATATATATGTTAAGGTCATAATAGTAAATTCAACATTTTGTTGTTGTTGTGCAGGAGTGAAATCAGTGGAGATAAACAGGAAGCAACAGAAGGTGACAGTGAATGGGTATGTGGAGGCAAGCAAGGTGTTGAAGAAGGCCAAGGCCACAGGGAAGAAGGCTGAGATATGGCCCTATGTGCCCTACAATTTGGTGTCTCAGCCCTACACTGCTCAGTCTTATGACAAAAAAGCCCCTCCTGGTTATGTCAGGAGGGTAGACAATTACAGTTATGCCACTACTGGCACAGTCACCAAATATGAAGACCCTTACATCACCATGTTCAGTGATGACAACCCTAATGCTTGTTCTCTCATGTAATGTAAATGTAATGTAATGTTGACAATTTCATGATCTTGGTAAATTAGTGAATTCTACCAAATTAGAACTTAGAATCCCCTTGTAAAATTCCAAAGTAGTGTTTTTGTTGTTGAAATTTTTGGGATTTTGGTTGTGTTTTTGTAGTTGATTAATCATGTGAAGAGATGATGAAATTGCATTTGGAAAATTTAGATGAGTTTTCAATTTTGTGGTATCAATTGTGGAATTTTTCTAATACTAAATCATCCCTATCGAGTTTAGTGAAATTTTTTAAAGCTGTTTCGCACAAAATTGCTACAACATTAGATTGTAACACTTGACATGTGTCTGCATATCGCTTTTAATTAGTGTTTGTAAGTATTCAAATACAAATAGAACACATGTCCAATCCATTGTTCAAAAACTTATACGAAAAGAATTTGATAGAAAATGAAGTGAATGTATGACAATTTCTCCTTTATGAGAGAGTTGTGAGAAACCAAATGCAAATAATAACTTTATTAGTTATGTTTTGTTTTGTCCTATATTATATTGATGATGTTGTAGTTTTAGATAACAACTGTGTGTGTGTGTATCTTCACCATAAATATAATTGCAAGCTGTCTTCTACATTTAGGTGATGAGACCATATTACTATATCTAACCTATATATGTAGCTTTCATTTTAGTAAATACTTAACAATGGCTTTGTGTGCACTGTGCATGCATGCACTAACCATGAGAAAGTAAGATACTTCTTTGTGTGCAATCCAACCAAATAAAGAGGACAATGACATGTGCTTTTTACGTGTTCGAGACAGATGATGTATCTAACGTGTAATAAAAAATTGATGTCAAAAGTTTTTTTGAGCTCAAGTAAATTCAATCAATTGGTACACGACATATACATAGAATTTCAATAAGCACATTTAATTATTTAAATAAAAACGGCAATTAATCATGACATTTACATGGAAATTAGTGGGTAGAAAGAGAGCATATTAGCACCAACCTCAGCAAGTTATGTAACAAATTTAAATTGAATGATCGATCACACCACATTAGAATTCACAGCTCTGAACATACTTTTGTCATGTTTCATTCATGACCAATGATTCTTGTTGCACACATTTGAGTCATGTTCATCATACCTCACTAGTATCTACCAAACATGTGATCATATGTAGTAGAGACACTGAGAATCAAAGCATCAAATCTTGAGCACAATAATTGGACAAATTATTTCAAACTATTTGCTTTCCCTAGTAATTAAGTTGGAAAAAAATATCCAACAAAACTATTTCAAAACTACAATACGAAAATTCAAATTTTAAATATGTAAATCAATGCATGTCAGTGTAAAAGACCCACCACATAAAAATAGTGAGAAACTCAACTAAAAAAATAAAAATAAAAATTTAATAAATTGTTAATAATATGTGTGTGTATGTATATATATGAAATAGCAAGAAAAAGAACAAGAACAACTACATATATTTTAGTATGTTGGGCTGGGCTAAGGCTTATTTTGGAGGTATGGATGAGATAACGCCTATGATGGCCCACCTCTGGTTGATAGACCTGCCACTTCGGGCCGCAGGCCCAGTAAAAAACCAACTCGTTCATATTTTACAACTTTTTATTGTTTCTAACATTTTTTACTAAGTGGCGAGATATGTTGGAACTGACAAAAATTTGTATGTTGCGACACTCATTGTCAGTTATATTTAGTTTTGCTAACCTAGCAATTTAGAAACGAACTCGTAGATGATTAAAGCTCAACCCGTATTTTTGATCAGTTTAAAATCGTACAACACACAATCAAATCTTAGCATGCCACAGGCGCTCACGAATTTCCAACACTACACTACTATCAAACTTTTTCTACTTAACTAAATTTGAATGTCACGTCGTTCAAAATCATCGAATAATTAACTCGAAGTATCTAACCAAATACAAATAAAAATATTACTATTATTATTAATAATAATTAATAAAAATATTTAAGTTTCCATTTCCAACAACTACCCATTGCCTCACCAACCCCACAGAGTCATGTCTATTTTATTTTAGCAATTGGATCCACCTACCCAACCCACCAAATGGCAGCTTCTCTCCGGAGCTTCTCCTCCACTGTGATTAGCTCCGGCGACCGATTTCTCGGCCTCAACACCAGCTCCGGCGCTTGCCCAGATAGCTTCTCCTCTCGTTCCGTCTCTTTCCCTTCTCGCTTCAGCACCAATCTCTCCTTAAAGTAAGCATTTTTTTGCTCTAAAAATGTTTTAATATGTGTTGTTTCAGTCAACAGATTGGCTCATTGTGGTGTATTTCAATCTGGGTTATTAATTTTCTCCTGGGAAATCAAAACCCACTTGCCCAATTTGTTGTTCTATATATATACATATATGTTTTAAGTTTTGGTTGTGTTTCTGGTAATATGTTGAAAGTAGCAGGAAGCAAGAAAGTGAAGAAGGCAAAATTTGTATTTTATAGGATTAGATTTTGGGTTGGGCAATATGCTTTTACTTTGCTGAGATTGTTAACACTAGAGCTGAAAATTCGGGTTTCAGGTTATGGTTGAAAAGACTAAATCCTTCTCGATAAGACTGCAGTTTATCCAACAAGATAAGAGCATTGAGATTCAAGTTTTGTATTATTGCTTTGTCCGTTTCAAAATTATTGTTCTTATTTTTACTTTGAGAATAACTAAAAAGTTAATTGTTCTCAGAGCAGGAGAGTATTATTTATTTTACTTTTTGAAAACCATAAAGTGTATATAAACTAAGACAGGTTGGGCCAAGTGGTTAAAGCGCTTTGAATTCTCTTTGTGAATCGGGTTCGAGCCTCACTGCTGACGGTATGAGATGAGTTATTTGGGTTAAAAGGAGAGAGCTAACCGTGTTGTGTAGCTAACAGATAAAATAAAAACATGTTCTTTATTACATGCAAGAGTTGCACATGCAACAATTCATTGTAATGAAAGCTAACAAATCAAAATATGCTAATTTACTAGAAAATGAACCAACAATTCATAAAAAATATAAATAAAAATGTATTAACAATTCACTGGTGACTACTTAATCCATGAGTTCATTGTAGCATGAAGTTTGGTTCTCTCCAAATAATCCTTTGTTTCATCACAGAGCACAACCTACTTGGTTGTACCACCTTTCACAAAAAGGTATATATGTGTATCTATACACAACATAACTAAAATTCTTGCATTAATTTGAGACATTATCGCGTTGCGGATATGGTAAAAACATACTCTAATGCAAAAACTTCTATCTTTACGCAGTGAGTGACATAGAGAGAATGGAGGATAGCTTGAACTTGCGAACTTTAGTTGATTTCTCGGGCTGAAACAGAACCTCGGTGCTTGATCTCACAGTTACTTCGGTCCAATCAGAAGATGAAGCTCCTTCGCTGCGATAGTCGCGAGGACAGTACAAAACTTGGAGCCTTGAAGGAGCTGTGGTTCACCAATGGAAAGAGAGGCGAAAATAACGTCAAATGAAATGAACAAAACCACAACAATATAGGTATATAACAAGTAATGATGTGCTATCACTAACTAAAATCCTCTCGGGAAATAGCTAGAATCAAATGACATTTGTGTTTCTTTGAAACCACTTATCACCTTGTACTATCTCATGTGGAAATATAATTATACCTGCAAATGGGGGCCGCGGGCCTAAACGGGACAGGCCAAAAACACACGCATTTTTATCGAACTTTTCGTCAGTTCTAACGTGTCTAGCCACTTCGTAAAAAGAGTAGGGTAAAAAAAAGTTGCAAAATACAAACACGTGAGTTTTTTGGCCCGGCCCACATTAGGCCCATGGCTCGAATTGCCAGCTCTAAATATAACCTTCACACTAGTCATACACTTAAAATGCATCAAAACCTAGCACTCTTTAGTTAAAGATGTTACATTTTGGAGCAAAGATAGCAACAATAACAAAATTAAGAACATAACAATTACCTAAACCGAACATGCTCGTCTTTTGGATGACCATACGACTAACTTCGGATCTTTTGATGGCCCTTAGAGTCTGCATATCGTCTTGCTTTCCTTTAAATTCTAAAAATTCCCCTAGGATGTACTTATTACCATTAAGCTCGAGCCTGCAAAACAACCAAGAATCAAATTAATTAATTTTCCTTCAAACAATTAACATTTTTGATATTATAAGCGGTTTATCAACACTTCCTTACCAAAGTGTTCAACAGCTTATTTTCCATAATGCTTATAAGCAGTTTTGTTCGAACAGTTTACTGCTTATTTTTAAAAGAGCTGAAGCACAGAAACATATTATAAGCTCTATAAGCTTGTAAGTTGTTTTTGAGAAGCTATGACAAACACCCTCTTATTTATAAACGAGTGTAAACATCTTAATTTTCCATAGTCTTGCAACTAGGAATAGAATGAGAGTCGAGATATACTATAAAGCTATTCACGCTAAATTCCCTCATGAACCAAAATCTTATTTGCCAGCTCTAGTTAGAATACTCCTCATAAAAAGAAGTCTATTGACCGATACCGATACATATAGAATTGTTAAGAGTCCTACTATTTTAGTTCTCATTATACTTTGATTTTGTAAAATCTAGAGCAGCAAGTTCCCTAAGTTAGCCACAAAAAACGTAATGCAAAGGTTAAAAAATAACACAGACAACGCAACGTAAACTTTTAAGACACTAGGGGCAAACCTGTCCCAGATTGGAGCTGTGCTTAGAACAAACTCAAGCTTCTGCTGTATGGATTCTTGCATCTCCTTCTTGCCACCACGAAATGCACCCTTGATCCAACCAGAGAACATACTTTTCGATTCTGGTTTCTGTTTCGCCCACTGGTCATAGGTAATTACTTCAGATGGGAAATAGCTCGAATCAATGGTACTACAAGAATAAAAACGTGTTTTAGATGTACTTAGATATAGATATTAGAATGCCCATATAAGATTCAGAAACACGTGATTGTAAACTTTATCAATCCAAAGTCATTTTCATGATTTAAGGCATAATCCAAACACAAAGAAGCGTATTCTTCCTGATTGTGAAGATTCAACTCTAAAGTTAATAGAATTAGGAAAGTTAGTTAAAATAGGAAAGTTAGTTAAATTAGGAAAGTTATTTTTTTAGGAAAGTTTAGTTTAATCTTCTAGTTTAGGTTATTTTCTATTTCTAGTCTTAATCTC
>JAYMTF010002806.1:0-17004 GCA_036897485.1 Pelargonium nanum | reverse complement strand
CTTCTTCTTCTTCTTCTTCTTCTTCTTCTTCTTCTTCTTCTTCTTCTTCTTCTTCTACCGACGATGAGATGGAGAAGATAAGATGAGATCAAATCTCATCTGATTTTTTTTAAGTTTAATATTATTACATTTAAATTTTAAAAATGAAGAAAAATGAAAATTAAAGGATAATTTGGTCATTTTCACTTCACTTAATGGGTTTAGCAGGGTAGTCTAAAGTTTCAAAAAAAAAAAGTTAAGAAAAGTGTTGGAGGTGACAAATTGAGGGGTGCCTTTTGTAATTACCCCTTTATTTCCAAACATTTGGATTATTCTAAGTAAAAGTTTTGTTGAAAAATTTCAAAACAATCTAATAATTAAAAAAATATAAAGATCCCATCAATCCAACAATACAAACTGACAATACATAAAAAAATCATAAGTGATTCGCCTATTATGGAGCCGACGCAGGACCCAAAACTTATCCGCGTCTTTGTCAATTTTGGTATTGAAATCAAGACTCAAGCCTCTAAACTAGGCCTACATCGAAGATGAGATAGAACTATTGTTGAATGTTGGGCTCATATGACCCGTTTAGGCCTTCTGGGCCCAAATACCTGTTAAAAGCCCACAAGGTGTAACTAATCCAAGGGATAGAAAAAAGAAACCCGCCCACAGGATTAAGAAGGAGAATACCACCACAAGCCCTATATAAAAAGGGGAGAGGTAACACAGGACAAGAGGAGGAATATAGTTTCTAAACAATTAGTAATCCACTAACTTGATCGTTGGTGAGTTCTTCTATAGGGAAGACCCTTTTTTGTAGGACCCGATTGAAAGAATAAAGGATCAGATTCATCCCGTGGAACAACAATTAGGGTCCTCGTGAGAGTTCAAAATGTTCGCCACTATGAAAAGATTAATTTAGGGAGAAAACAATCCAATTGGGCTCAATTTGGACCAAGGATAGGATCAAAAAGTTTTTTGAAAACGCACAAATGCATATAAGGTCGATATAATAGGTCAACCATGTGCCCACACGCCATCCACATGTTGCCAGACTCGCACATGTCATGTTGCCGCCTCATGCCACCTCAGTTGCATGCCCTTCTCCACGTGCCCCAACTCTCGACCAATCAAAAGATTCAACATCGACGACTCACATACTCTTGCGAATAAACACACGAATCCATTTTTGACCCCTCCCCTAAGTTTACTTATTCAACTTCTTTGAATCGGGTCAAACCCATGCTCAAAATAATCTACCGACCAAATCAAAGCCCAAACGCCCACCACCAAATCAAACAAAGAAAATGAAAAGAAAAATATGGCATCGAAGTGATGGTTGAATATTAGGGTTGTTACTATTTCAAAGAAAACAATCAAAAGGAAAGAAAATTGAAAGTAAGAAAGGAAATAAAAAAAAGTATAATTGAAATGATAAAAACAAAAGTAAGTTAAATGACAAATACACGAGGAAAGAGTGCTAATTCCGTTGTCAAAATTGTAAATTATTATTGGTCAGTATAATTGATTGCGATGTTTAAAGTGTTTTGTCGTTAACTTCGAATCGTAAAAGTCAAATATAGTAAAGTGCCATTGTGAAAAAAATAAAAATGTCAAAATAAAAAATTTGAAAAGTGACTTTGTATAGGAACTATATACTCTTTTGGGTAATGTGTGTATCAAATCCAAATATAACCAATTTGTGTGCACTTTGATTTTGATACCAATTAGACAAGAAATTGTCAAATATCGTACGCACCGCGTCACGTATGTGGCAAGCTGGGTTGGCGTAACCAAATTCAGTGTAACATATCACAAGCGACAAAAGCATCGTATCGCAAACAGCAAAACAGAGAGTGGAATTAGTAGAATAGGGAGTGGAAATAGCAAAAACCTGACATTTGGAATTTGGAAGTTCAAACTGTGCCTCCGTCCCGCTCAGGCTCAGGCTCAGGCTCAGGCTCAGGCTCACGCTCCTCTTCTCTTCCCTTATATCAACGCCACGCCAACACACACTCTCACTCTCTGATTTTCTCTGTCCGATTCCTTCTCAAGACCGCCATTGAAGGTCTTGGAGCTCCCTTCCTCACAGTAAGCTCAGCTCTCAAATCATACACGTATTGATTTTGTGTTATGTTAACTATTTGGTTCAAATCAAACGCGTATCGATTTGTTGTTGTGTGAGCTATTTTTGGTTCTGGAGTGATTAGAGAGCCGCAGATTCTGTTGAAACCATGATATGCTCTTTCGGTTTCTCTCTGTAGATCTGCTGCCATGGCTCTCTGTCTACCGGAACTAATTTCTCTATCGTTTGCATTATTAATCTCTTTTGATTTTTCGTCTTCTGACTGTAATTTGTGCATTTTGGTTTGCGTTTTGTTGTGTTTGCTGTGTCCTTGCGGTTTGCTTGTGCTGAGGACAGTAGTGGATAAAATGTTATTTTTTTTTATAATTTGTGTGTATTTTGGTTGTGATGGGAGGTTTTGGAAGCATTGTTCAGAAGGAGATAGGGTTTTTGGGTTGGTATGAAGAGTTCTCGCTGTCTCTTATTTTTCCCAGCTTTCAGGTTTTATGAGTCCATCAATATTATTCTAAGTTTCAATAAACTGATAGAATTTGGTGTCCTATTGGTTCCTTTGTAATTTACAAATGAAAAGGTGTATCAAGTTGGACCACCTGTTTTCTTCGCTTCTCTATGGTCATACTTTTGATTTGTACAAGCTGAAATTTATTTGGCAACAGTGTACTTGATAATCAGCTCGAAGAAGAAAAAGAATTTTTATTTATATTTTAATTTTCTCTCACATCCCTTCAAGTTTTACATATTCCATTGAATTGATAATAGTCTTTCCCTCTCATTATTTTTACTTTGTCTGGAAAAAAAATGATTATTGTTCCATTGTTCGGTAAGGGGCTGCAATTTTTGGGTTTTGACATCCTTGAATAAACAATCTGTGAGCTTTAGCAATTAATGCTGAACATGAAGCAAGTTTAAATGGGTTTAGTTTTTATTACAAGCACTATCAATTGGATGATGGAGTGAAAATACACTGCAAAAAATCATGTATGTCAAACATGTTGATGTACAAGATCCACTAACATTTGTTTTCGAAGCATGGGTTGGCTCTTGGTATTTATTGTTTAACAACATTAGTGCTTTGCATTTTTCAGTGAGTCATTTTTCTCTTTTATCATTCTAGTGACACTTTTGATAAATAAGATGGAGTTTTGCTATATATATATAATGGAAAGGATAAAATTGAGACATAACTATATAACCAAGAGAAGGCTTGAACAGATTGCTTTAAGGCCTGCATCCTGTATGCTATGTACAAGATGCAATGGGCTACTATTTTAACAGGAAACCCGTTGCGAGTAGTAATAAAACAGTAATTGCTTAGCTGACATGAGAGAAACACCCTTCAACCCTTTTTGTGCATGTGTTTGTTTTCTAAGCCATCCTTAAGGCTACATTGATTTATATTGCTTCAATTTGATCAGGGTAAATGGCAATTCTATGTACAATGCTCTTACTTAGCTTAAGCAACAATTTCTAACATACATGATCTTAATAACGCAGGTTCAATGAATTCAATTAGTATTTGAAGTCATGCATTGCTCTTCTACAAGGCATGCTGATATGGATAAGGAAAACGCAACTGTCCTTGGAGTTGACCAGCCTACAGTCCGTATTACGCGGGCACGGGCTAAAGCCTTGGGCACAGCAGGAAGAATACTCTCCTCCTCAAAACCTTCATTTAAACATGATCAGAAACATGTTCGAGCAAATTCCAAAAGAGCAGCATCCGATGAGAGCAAGGCATCTGTGATTGGCCCTTCTGGCTGTCAACATAAGAGAAGGGCAGTGCTAAAGGATGTAACTAATATCAACTGTGAAGATCCATCTATGCACTGCATAAATGTCACCAAAGTTCAGGTATGATTTTTTCTTTTCAGTTCATAGCATTCCCATTGGAATCACATATATCATTAGTATTGTTTTTGACACTGTTCATTTAATCATACAAGTGACCTGACATACTATAGTTTCTTCAACTTATTCCCATCAGTAGTTAGTTGACGTATTGCAGAATTGATTTGTATTAGTTAGATGATTGTATATTGATGTCGCTGGTTGACAGACTAACAAACAAGCTAGAAGAGGTCCCTCAAAGAAGAATCCAAATCTGGCTTCAGATGTCTCTGTTAATGTTCCAGTTGCTCATGATGATGCCAAAACCAAATTAGCTGAGGAATTATCCAAAATACGGATGGAAGAATCAGAAGACACTTTACTGGTAAACTTGACAGAAAATGAACCATCACAAAACTGTATGTCTCATCACATAAGAGAATGTGGTGTGGCAAATCCAGAGCTTCTCGAACAGCCTTCAAATAAACCTGCTCTTCAAAACTCTATACAAAAAGGTCTGAGTTCTGTTTCAGGTTTTTCCACAAGGAAAACAGATGTGAAAACATGTTTTGGTTATATCATCTGGGAAAAACAATAATCGTATTGCTAATGATCTTGAATTCCTCCAATTAATAATGTGATGTGCTTAGTATACTTTGCATGAAAACAGTAAAAAATTACTAACATCTGCTTATAGATGATGGCACCTGTATCTACTCTATCGAAACACTGTTGATGTTTTGGAAACAGAAGAACATCATGGAGCCACAAAAAGTAGTATTAATAGAAAACATATCTTAGTCGCTTCAAAGCTTTGTTTTCAAAACTTATATTAGCAGCTAAATATAAGTTATGCTCTTTTGATTAATTTTGTAGAAGATATTCTTGAGCAGTCAAAAGATCTGGGCATTGTGGATATTGATTCAAATCTGCAAGATCCCCAAGTGTACAGCTTGTACGCCCCTGACATTTACCAGAAGATGCGTGTCACAGAGGTTTGTACTTCCACTTATCGTTTACTTATACCTTCCTGTAAAATATGAAATGCTATTGTTAATTATGTTGTAGAACAGAAGCTCTTTATATAAGGCATTGCAAGAGTTGACTCAAAATTAAATTGGAAAAGGCCTAGGTTAATGCTTAATTTATGGGGCTACTTTAACTATTTAATTTAAGGCATACATAAAAAATTCCATATGTAATGGAATTTTAAATATCTCTACACTTCCAATATTGTTGCCATGTCAACTGTAGAGCACTATTGGTTATATTGTTGCCTGGATAAAACAAACAATTCGTATTGATATTAGTTGTCTTATATGTCACTTGTTGATTTGTTAAGAATAGTCACTGGGAAAAGTGTCAGCTTTCAGTTTTACTTTCAATGAGCTATATATTTACTCTAACTTGCATATAAAAATGTCTTCTCCCCCAGTTTGAACGAAGATCTTCAATTAATTATATGGAGAACTTGCAGCGGGATATCACTCCTAACATGCGAGGGATTCTGATTGATTGGCTAGTGGAGGTTTGTGTATACATGAGTAGAATTACACATAAGATTTGAGATTCCTATCAGATCACAATAGTTTACATGTTTGTGTTCTCATGTTTAATAAAACCTTGAAAATGTTGTCCCTAAGAATTGAAAAAAGTATGCAACCTTTTGATATTCTCTATTTTTATACCTAGGTTTACATATTATATTAGAACTAAAATAGTACTCGTCACTCCAGTTCGACATCTCTTTTGTTTAGTTTAGAAAACAGGTTTCTATCTTTTCCAAGAAGCCATTTTTACATTTGATTTTTCTTTTGTTTAAGTTGAATCAATGTGTCCCACCTAACTTATATGAGTCACTATTCTTTCCAAACATTAGGGTCTTAGTATAAGATCAATTGTCATGCTCACATGTCACATAAATTTTGGTGAGTTGTCCTTAAATCACTTGTCTGATAATTGGTGAATCAGTGAATGCTCTAGTTTTAGTTGGAAAATCTTACCATTCAGTTTTGCCTTCTGCATTTGTCAACGTGTTTATTCTCACTGATATTTCATTGGCTACATATTGATTGTGATAGCGAGTTCCAGTTTTGGCATATGTTGTTCTTTGTATTATTTCAAAGCTGGGCTTCTTCTCATCCTTCAATTAACACAACCCAATGATTAATTTCTCCTTGTGCATTTGGCAATGTGTTTTTTATTTCCTCTAAACTTCTTTTGCTGTATATTGATTACGATGGTACATCCAATTTGGCATACATCATGCATAGCATTTTTTCTTATGTATTTGGAGCTGGGCTTTTTCTGTTCCTGTGCAGATTAAAGCTTATTGGTTAGACATTACCAACATATTGAAGCTTTGTGTCACATCTTGCTTTAGATATAAGAGTATTTAATTTGGACAGATAATTATTATAATACATCTTCAATGAAAAATGGAAGTATGGAGAGTTGAATTGGTTATCCACTATTAATTTGTGTCTCATGCTTCAGGTTTCTGAAGAGTATAAGCTGGTTCCTGATACACTTTACCTAACAGTGAATCTCATTGATCGGTTTCTCTCTGAAAATTATATTGTAAAACAAAGACTTCAGCTGCTTGGTGTTGCATGCATGCTAATTGCATCGTAAGTCCAACATCTACTGGTGTTCAATGCATTCCTGCACTTCAATTACTATTTAGATAAATTTTCTCACTTTAAACATTTGTACTAAGAATTATGGTTTATGTGTCAAAATAATTCATTTAATTCGAGTACCATCTTATAGAATGTGTCAACTAATATGCTAAAGAGTTCTATTGGGGGAGCTTCCCTGTTTTCAGTGTGATTCATTTTGTTAAAAATTCCAATCTTTCCAATAAAATAGTTTTTTAAGGCCGATACCCATATGTAAAGCATTTCTGGTATTGATGCATTAGGTAACACACACACACACAATTTTTTTGTAAGGTATTCATAACTCACTAACTTATGGTTTGCTTCTTACCTCTCATGCCTTGAAGGAAGTATGAGGAAATCTGTGCGCCGCGAGTGGAAGAATTTTGCTTCATCACAGACAACACTTATACAAATGTCGAGGTTAGTATTTGCCTTCTTGGGATATTTAGATGTCTGCAATCTTTTCTCCTGAGCCGTTGACATCTTCTCATTCCACTGGTTCAGTCCTCAAATATGTTGGCTTCCTAGAGATCACTTTTATACCATCAGCGGAACCATGTGATTTTTTCTTTGCATGTATTATAGTTAATGAAACTATTGATTGAGACATCGTTTGGATGTCGAATTTTGCCAAGGAAAGTGACAAAATCAATAGTTGTTTGAGGAGTTACATACAAATTTATATAGAATAATCATCAATAGTTGGCCTACTAGACAGGATATTGAAAATTCTGTGTACACTTTTGCTTCTGACTAAGCATCTAGGTGTGAGGTGCATGTTCCATGTAATTTTTATTAAATGAGACCCAGAATTAGTAGAGCAGTAGCCCTCAGAAGCCATGATATGTTATTCATATAATTTTTTATCATGTACCAAACACTTGAACAAACTCTAGTTCCTTAGTCTGTATTGCACTTTCTGTCTGTTATTCATATAATTTTTCTGAATTATAAGGCTGCTGATTGAAGGTAGATGGCAGGTATTGAAAATGGAGAGTCAAATTTTGAATTTCCTGCACTTCCAATTATCAGTCCCCACAACAAAAACATTTCTCAGGTAATGTAATCATCATCTTTAATCTACGTTAGAAAAATGTCTAACAGTGATGTGATGTCACTTCAGTTTCTGATCCAATATTTGGTTTTCAGACGATTCATTCTAGCAGCTCAAGTTTCGTACAAGGTACATTAGATGGATTTCAACGTCTTTGGTTTCACATCTAGATACAAGTATATTACAAAAGAAAACTAATTTGTTAGTTTTGGTTCTTATGATATATCAGGCTCCTTGCATTGAAATGGAGTTGTTGGCAAATTATTTAGCAGAGTTGACTCTTCTGGAGTATAGCTTCCTCAAGTTCCTGCCTTCACTCATAGCTGCATCAGCGGTATTTCTTGCCAGATGGACACTCAACCAGTCAGATCACCCATGGGTCAGCATATTTTACTCTCCCTTGCACTTGTTATTATTGGACTGAAACTACATTCTGTCCTCTGTGGCTGGGAACCCAGCACTAGATCTTGTGTGTTAGGAAGTTAGCTCTCTTAAAACATCCAGACCGGACAAATAGATGATAAGGAAAGCCGGACACGAAAACAATTGCATGTCATCTGTGTGTTATAGGGTCATTGGGGCTCATTGTATATGAAGTTTTTCTTCATCACCTTCGCCATGAGGAGGTGGTTAAGATCTAGGTTTTAGACCACAGGAGACACTATGGACTAAACCATTGAAGGACATTTGGGATCGGATGGGAAGATAGGTTGGTTATCCTCATTTATCGTCTGTTATTCATTAAGAGTCTAAACATGTCTTACTCTTTGCAGAATCCAACTCTTGAACACTATACCAATTACAAGGCACCACAGTTGAAAACTACAGTTCTTGCACTGGAAGATTTGCAAAATAACACAAATGGTTGTGCGCTAAATGCTATCCGTGAGAAGTATAAACAGCTAAAGGTATCTCTTTCTAAGACTGATCAAGTTAGCATTTTGTTTGCTTACAACCCTATATTATAATCATTCTAAAAGTACCGGAAAGAAGTCTCGAAGTTATCATCTATAAACCAGCTTTCTTTCCATTTTTCTATGGTAATTAGTGACGTGAACAACGTAAGTTCAGTAAAGGATTATTAAATATGCTGATGAATATTCCTTACTCAAATTTATTATAACATTCTGATAAAGTTGTTGATGTGACAGTTCAAGCGCGTTGCGACTCTGACCTCATGCAAATCAGTTGTATCACTGTTCTAAAGATTAATTAAAGCTGAGTCTCTCTAAGAGGTGAACAATAATATTTATCATTTGGGGAAATTTGGGAGGACATTTTTGGTGCTTCGAGGGGGAATATGAATGATTTCCAAAGTCTACAAATTGACATTGTTCGTTGTTTTTGCCATTGTTGTAACATTCAATCATTCTCTAGTTCTGGTTCCTCCAGAATCGTGTTTGTAACCTGAAACTGTAAGATCATGAGACACATCTTTGGCGGGATATTTATATGAAGATTGATTTTGGTATGTAAACGGAGCTTAGTGAAGTCAAAGCAAATAAGTGAGTTTTATTGGTACAGCTTGTGCAAGTGAAGATATTCGACGTTTGGATTGCAAGTTAGTGGGAATGACATTCACATTTCTATACAATGTTGTTTGGTTCAATTTGAGCATTCTGGTGAACAATTTGATTTTCAATTAAAATAGATGAAATGAGATTTTATTCTCATTTCTTACCTCTTTATGTTGTGACTTAAACTTAAAGAACTCGTAATTTTATGTTGAAATGTTTCGTAGGAAAAAGAAGATTACATCCAAATAATTGCTTTAGTTGGAAACCAGGATATGACTATTTTGGTAATTGACTATTTATTTTTTGTGGATATGACGATCCATTTGATTTGGTGAACGTCAAATTGACGTTGTTGAGAAAGACAATAAGTGAATTTTGGATTTTTTTTTTCTTCTTTTGTTGAGAAAAGTCAATTTTGGACTTGGTTAATCTACTTATTTGATTTGTGTTTTTATTTTTAGTTTGGATTTTATTTATACTTTTAGTTATTTTAATCTTGATTTTGAAATTTTTGTTTTATATACTTTCTGCTATCGGATCAAGACTTTTCTGGTTATATATAAGACAATAAGAGGACAAAGTCATGAACTTGGTTTCAATTAGGAACTTGAGCGAACTCTACATCAACTTAATAAATGTCGCAAAATTAGAGAGAAAACTTAGGAGAATAGTAGAGCTCCTACAATGTTTGACGATAATACCGAGGTCACTGATACTGCTGTTGGCGATACCAAAACCGGTGATTTGCCTGCATGGATCACCAATGAAGTCGTTGAGGAGAGAAGAACAACTCTCCAAGATATTTTGTGTACACCCACAAATTGGTCTTATTCTCCTTAAGCGCCCACCCATAGTAGAAATTTCACTTTTTAAATTAGGTTACTAATGATTAGTTTGGTGGGTGCGCAATCTTTTTAAGGCAAACTTGATAGTTAGAACCCTCATATTTTAAGAAACGTATTTATTGCACACCCACCAAACGTATTTGCTTGATTTCAACACATATTTGTGCCCATAGCTAGGGATTTGTGTGTGGATGGTAACTAATTAATGCTAGGTGTATTTTTGGGTAGTAACATTCCCTTCGAGCCTTAGAATTCTATAATTCGTGTTTATTGATAGATTGTTAACCAGCCTTCTGTAGTAACATGCTTTAGGAGATTCTCAGTCTAAATATAATCATTGTGTCACATCTCGAAAGAATGGGTCTCCCCTAGGCGCTTTACGTGTATTCTTCGTCATGCGGCATGCTCCTATACTTACGTATCAGATGTTGATCAATGTGCTTGAATGGTGCAGGTATAACTTTTTTTTTTTCCAGATTATCTGCTTTTATATTGCTTGACACCCATGAAAAAGGTTGGCCCCTCTATTCAGATGCAAAAGTTTGAGGTGTCGCACGAGGTTGGTTCTTTCAGTTCGTGACAAATGGTATTAGAGCGGGTCCAGACATGTAGCGGATCATCGTGTGCATGTGGCAGATGTAGATGATTCGTGGAGGCATGGGTCTCCTGAGAGATCTATAGGAAGAAAATGGGATCAAACGTGGATGTAGTAAAGGACGGTGAGTGCGGCGAAGATAGGAGTCAAGAGTAAAATGATATGTGTTACTTTGGGCGAGCGCCAAATTGGGTTGAAAATGTGTGCTTTAAAGGAACGTCGAAGGGGGCGGATAATGGCCATACACAAGGTGTGTGCCCTGAGGGAATAGAGTTTGGCTAGGGTACACCAATATTGTTGTTGGCGGCAAGGGGTTTGTAAAGGGTTTGGGGGTGTTTTCGCGCGGGGACGCATGACGCATGACGCAAGGAAGTGATGTCAGCACAATTATTCGCGACAAGGGCGTCTGCAAATTGGGTGGGGGAGAATGTGACATCTCGAAATAATGATGTTTCTACATGAAAAATTATCATTAAAATATTTTATGAGAAGTTGACACGTGTACTCGAAGATCGGCTAAACTTCACAACAAAGAACAAATCAATTATCAGGGCCCGAGCCCATAGCCGAAAAATTAAGACGAAGAAAAATGAAATTTGGGCCTCATAAAATAGCCCAATATATTCTCTACGTTGAGGATTAATTTTTACATGAAGAACGTTAAAAACGGAAGTCAAATCGAACAACAAGCGACATCAAATATTTCACAAATACCACAGAACTCGAAGGCCACAGAAGTCCGATAAATTTAAAGACCTCAAAAAATATTCACAATGGTTCTCATATTGAAGAGCATAACTCAACAAGAACAACGGTTCAAATAGAAGTCAATTCCGACCCCAAATGGGCCCGAAAAGTTAAAAAAAAAAAACAAACAGCAGGCGCGTGTGATACACGCGCTAGCCACGTGCCACCACGCGATGGCGTGTGTCACACACGTGTGAAGCCTCCAAAGCTTGCCACGTCATCAAATGTTTACCCTCTCTTTGTCTGGCACCTACTAGGTTGCATTATTCTTACTCTAAGCCATAGGCGAAATCCGGGGGCCCCCCTCGGATTTTGCTTAACGGTGTGTTGTTTCATGAGTTCGCAGGTCCATTTCCAAGAAAAAGCGCAAATTAGGCTCAATTCTAAGACAAAGCACAAATTCAAGACCCAAACGGCCCTATCGAAGAAGTTCATAAATGTGAAAAACCATATTGATCAAGCGTCCAAGTTCGATACGAAGACATTGTAAAATCGTGCATTGTATTTTAGTTGACCTCGATCGAACCAGGCAAAACAAATGGGTCTCCCCTGGGCCTGTTAAAAGTGGTCTTCGCCATATGACATGCTCATATACTTGCAAATCGGATGTTGCCCAATGTGCTTGAATTGTGCAAGTATAACCTCTTTTGCTAGTTATTTTTTATTTTATTTTATTTTATCAACAATAGATACTTTTATTCTAGAATTTTCAAGATGAAAAATAAGGAAATTAAATTAAAAAGTTAGGCATTAAGCCCTAATAAAGAAGACAAAAAAGAGGATGTCTCAGCCTTCCAAAAAACAAAATAAGGTTTATAAGCTAGATCTGGGTGGTGAGTAACCAATATGCTAAAGGTTAGAACCTAAGCCTTTCGAATGTGATGTTGACGTCTGCCACTTCCCCATTGAAGACAATTGCCTTCCTTGTCGTCTAGATGAACGCCAACACAACTAGACAAATGAGTACGTAGCCAGCCGCCGGAGAGACGTTTTGGCTCGCGGACCAAAGATGACCATCGGGATATTAAGGAATCAACGTCTGTTGGGAGACTTGTATTGACCGACCACCATTGGAGTATCAAAGCCAACAACGAGAGTGAACATGGACAATGGATTAAGAGATGAGGGTTTTCCTTGAGTGAGTTCTTACACTAGGAACAAAACATTGCGCAATGGTTAGTGGGAGGCCTCTACTTTCAAGGAAGATAGTTTTCGAGATGCACTTCAAGGAAACCGTCAAGTAAAGGATTGAAGCTCCGGTGGAATGATAGCCTTCCATAAGAAGTTCGAATAGGTGAGACTCTGAGATGGATTCTAAGCATTAAGCAAATAAAATGTTTGTTTAATTGAGTACTTGCCTTTATTATCGTGAGTCCAGATGATTTTGTCAGGGCGGTACTGGTTGATGCTGAACCCTAGTAGCATGAAGATGGGGCTATCATGGTTATCCTGTTCCTAAGGCTGGAAAGGACGTCTGTAAGGGATAACCCAGGAGCCTGTGTGAAATTGGAAGTTGATAGTTTTGTTCTTGCTTGTGCATAGAGAAAAGAGCCTTGCGAATTCAACTGCCAGAGGGGTTTCAGAGACCCAACTGCCCATTTGAAACTCTCATGGACTAACAAATCATGAAAATCGAATTCTTTCTGAAGATCAATAATTTGCTCGACAACTAGAGATGTGTGTATGCTGACTAGTACTTCCAAATTCCATTTGTGCTCGACCCAGTTATACTTTTGGCTTAATAGGTGTTTCCACATAGAGGATGTCTCACTCGTAAAGCGCCACCACCACTTGGACAAAAAGCTGAGATTTGCAGTTGAGAAGAGGCGGATTCTGAGACATTCTTTGGCTTTCTAAACGCATAAACGGTTCCAACTTACCTTGCATAGGTTTTTCTTGTCTGTACTGCCTGCCCATAGAAACTTCCTTTTAATGGCCTCCAATTCCCTTATAACTGTTTTGGAGGTTCTGAATATCAACATAAAAAAAATAGAGGTAGTGAGGTGAGGACGGAGAGGATGAGTGTGATCCTACCACCCATTGATATGTATCGAGCTTTCCAGGAGGAGAGGGGTTTCTTAAAACTTGCGATCAGTTGCCAGGTAGAACGCCTTTTCGGATTTGAGCCCAATTTGAATCCTAGATAGTCCAGTGGTATGGAGCCAGATTGACAAACCAATAGTTCTTCCATTCTCCTCGAGGAACGGTGCGGCGCATCGAGTGAATCAAAGGAACGGTGCGGCGCATCGAGTGAATCATCTTGCTAGCTATAAGAATATTATCGGTGATATGTCTGTCTTTTATAAATGCACTTTGGACGTTACTGATTAGGAGTGGCATCACTGATTTCATCCTAGAGGCCAGCAGCTATGCGATGATTTTATACACTAAGGAGACTAGACTGATGGATCTATAATTGTTGAACCTCTGTGGCGATTTGACCTTTGGAATATGAGTTATATGAGATTATGAGATGCATTGATTCCCTGACCCATCTTCCTGGTTTCCTAAAAGTTTTGCGCGAAGGCGACGATCTCAGATTTAAGGATGCCTCAACATTTCTGATGAAAGGCCATGCTGTAACCATCTGGCCCCAGGGCCTTGGACACATCATAACTGAAAAGATCAAATCTCAGTTCCTGTTTAGTGAAAGGGCCTTCTAGTGCCCTAGCTTTGTCGGGTGAGATGATCTTGAAAGGGAGTCATTTGAGGGACGGTCTCGTGAAGTTAGCAACAGAGAGTATTTGTTTGAAGAAGTCTTGGGCAAGAGTTTTAACAATCTCTGGATTGGAGACCTATCTCCCATCATTGAGAACGCGTACAATTTTATTTTGCGCCTTCGTCATACTAGCGCAATGGTGATAGTACTTTGTATTTCTGTCTCCGTCTACCAACCATTTTGCTCTCGATTTTTGTTTCTAAAGGGAGGCAATATCCCTTAATTTTGAGAAAAGGTCTGCCTCTAGTAAAGCTCTTTGACGTTGTTTATCATCTGTGAGTGGTCGGGTGTCGCATATTAGATATATCGCGTTTATGTCAACTTCTAGCTCACGGGCTTTGTGATCTAGGTTGCCAAAAACCTCGATGTTCCAATTCTTTATAACCTCCTTTAACATGAAAAGTTTCTTCCAAATCCTGAACCGAGGATTGTCATCAACACTGTAATTATTTAAAGTTCATTAGATGAAAGGGAGAAATGTGGGGTGGGTCAGCCAGCAATTGAGAAACTTCAACGGCCTGGGGCCCAGTCTATATTTTTGGTCTCCAATAGGATTGGGCAGTGATCTGAAATACTCTTCAGAAAACTAGTTTGCACAAGCTTGGTCAAGAACGACCACAAAATCGATACAAGAAATCGGTCGAGTCTACTTCCTGTCGAGTGGGGGCCATACCATATGTACTTCCTACCATTTAGGGGGAGATTAGTAAGATCGAAAGTATCAATGAAGTCATGAAAATGTTGCATACCTGATCTGTTTGTGATTGAACCAGATTTCTCATGCGGCGAGCATATGACGTTGAAGTCTACACCCAGAATGGTTGACCTATTTGCACCGGTGATTATAGCTTGAATTTTTTTCCAGAGTGGGGCTTTCAGAGTTTCATCCATTGGTGGGTAAAAGTTGATCAAGATACATTTGCACTCATAATCTGCCCAATTGCCAAAGAGTGCGATGAAGTTGCCCTCTAACACCGAGTTCGAGACTACGAAGGCCCGGGAGTTTCAAATACAGATAAGACCTCTAGAGCGTCCGATTGATGGAGAAAAACAGTAGTTTATGGACGAACCCTTCCATATCTGCTGAATGTCGAACTGGGAGACAAATTCTATTTTACTTTCATTCACAAAAACCACCTTTGTTTTAGTCTTCTTAATGAGGGAACTTAGATATATTTTCTTGACATGAGCAGTGCATCCTCTGAGAGTCCCTAGTGAGAAGCTTGAATTTCTTCAGTAGAGTTTCTTCCAAATTGTTTGCTTGGGCTCCCAACTTTTTGCAGAATTCCCAATATTCGATGGGGTCAGGTTGCACATGTGATTTTGATACGAATATTCTTTTTGGAAGCCTTTTTGGGGGTACATGGAGGATGGGGAGGGGAAGTGATATGCAATTAATCCGAGGCCTAGTACGAGAAAATGGAAGGTCTGAGATGGTTGAGTTAGAGCTTGTGCGTATGTTCTTATGAGTGGGGGAATGATTATGCTAGGTTGACAAAGAGTCTGCTAGATGATGTGATGGAATTGCCGGGGTAGTTGCTGCTTAGGGAATAGGTGAGGCGACTCTATTGATTGCCTCATTGTTGGGTGGGAGAGCGTCTGATATGTGCTGGCCACATTTTTTGAGGTGAATTTTTGGGGACTGGAAGGGTTGCTTGGATTATTTCACTGGGGAGGTGGGAGTGCATCCAACGCGTGTGCACGCGAGCTAGCCGAGGCATTGTCAAAGCTCTCTGACCGGTCTGGGATGAGTCCAACCAACGATGAAATCTACAGGGAAGGCTAGTTGGAGCTCTGATTGGTCTTCCCATGGAAAGAGGCCCTCACATGAGCATTCCATAATGAGTGTGGAGTAAAGAGATCCTCCAACTTTTATGTGAACTAGCTTGTGGATGGGCATCATGTCCTGTGTGTGGATTAAGATTTGAACTTGGTCTAGGTTGAGGCTTGCCATGAAGGCCAAATTAACTACGATTAGGACTCCACTGGACCTGGCTAAGCTGTCGAAGGTCAATTTACACCATAGATGGGCTGGAATGCCTTAAATGAAGAGCCAGCAAAATCTACCACCTCTTCTTTTGAAGGGGGGTCAGTCCAAAAATATGTAAAACCACTAGGATACCAGTAACAACCCATCATAGCATCCATTGATTCTTTCGACTGGAAGGATAGAAGAAAGACTTTATTTTCCATAAAAGATATCAATGTCAATGACTCCTTCGACGTGGAGTTACATCAGTAGGTACGTCTAGATACATTCTATTTTGAAATGGAAATGGTGCACCATCTCAGTTTCTTGAGGATGACTTCATCAAAAAAGCGAGACAGCTACCAATCCTCACTATGGAAACTGCATCCTCGAAAAAAATGCTTGGAATTGTTTTGTACTTGCATGGTGTCTTGTTTGTAGGAATTTTGGATATAAACTTGTTCACCGGTTCAAAATTAGCCAATGGGGTAAAAGGGTTTGCTTCATGGATTCCATTTGAGCTATGGTGCGGTGCACGTGCGCTTACCAATTTTTTATGGTCAACAACAATCCTGTAATTTTGAATATTCACTACTAGAAATTGGCTTATTAGGGACAAAATTTTCCGTTGCTGATGAGCCAAAATCTGTCGCTGATGGTATTTAGCGACGGAACGCAATCCGTCGCTAATCAGCGACGGAGTCTGCGACCGAATGACGTCGCTAATCAGCGACGGATCACCACGTTTTTGACAACGTATTTGACCCGGTTTGGCAACATATTTGACCCGGTTTTGCAAAGAATTTGACCCGGTTTTGTTACGTTTTTTTAAGCCGGATTTGTGGCGAATTGGACCCAGATTTATGGCGGTTTTGACCCGTTTTCCAGGCGATTTTGACCCGAATTTTACCCTGTTTTGCGCCTTTTTTTGGCCCAAATTTATTATTTTCAAACGCTACAATTAATTCGATTAAACTACTAAATAACGTGAATTCAA